>VYXB01003813.1:314968-333228 GCA_013397135.1 Pachyramphus minor
AGTTTTTTTTGATTTATCTTTTATTTGGTTTGGTTTTTTGTTGGTTTTTGTGTTTTGTTTGGTTTGGTTTGTTGTTTCTTGGTTTTTTTTTGTTGGGCTTTTGTTTTTTTGGGGTAGAGTGTTTTGTTTGTGTTTTGTTTGGTTTGATTTTTTGGGTTTTTGTTTGGTTTTTTTTGTTTGGGTTCTATGTTTGTGTTTTGTTTGATTTGGCTGGTTGGTTTTTTGCTTGTTTGGGATTTTTTAGGGTTTTTTTGTAGGGTTTTGTTTTATTTGTGTTTCTTTGTTTTGGTTGTTTGTTTTTTTGCTACTTTTTTTGGTAGCTTTTTTTATTTCTGCTTTATTTTGTTTGTTTCTTGGGGAGTTTTGTAGGTTTGGGATTTTTTGGTAGGGTTCTTTGTGTTTCATTTTGTTTTGTGTGGTTTTTATTGTTTTTTAGTGTTTGGTGCTTTTTGACAGAGTTTTTCTTTGTGTTTTGCCTGTTTTGTTTGGGGTTTTTTTGATGTTTCTTTGTAGGGTTTGGGGTCTTTGGTAGAGTTTTTTTTGTTTGTTTTGCACAGTGGCTTTTTTGGTTTTTGTTTGGGTTTTTTTGGTGGGATTTGGGTTTTTTTGTATTTTCATTATATTTGTATTTTGAATGTATGTATTGTATTTATGTATTTTGAATATCTTGTTATTTTCTTAGTTGTTTTGGTAGGGTTTGAGGGGTTTTTTGGTAGAGTTTTTTGTTTGATCGTGTTTTGGGGTTTTTTTTGTTGTTTTTGTTGTTGTTGTTGGGGGTTTTTTTTAGGTTTTGGGGTTTTTCCTTTGTATGGTTTTTGTTTGTTTTGTTTGTTTTCATTTGTTTAGGATTTTCGGGGTATTTTTGTCAGGGTTTGGGTGTTTTCTGGCAGGTTTTTTGTTGTGGTTTGGTGGTTTTTTTGCTTTTTTTTTTNGGTTTGGTTGGGGTTTTTTTGTTGGGGATTTTTTTGGTAGGGCTTTTTGATTGTTCATATTTTGGGTTTTTTTTGGTTGTTGTTTTGGGTTTGTTTGTTTGGATTTTTGTAAGATTTGGGGTTTTTTGTAGGGTTTTCTGTTTGTATTTTGTTTGCTTTGGTTGAAGTAGTTTTTTGACTTTTTTTTGTAGGGTTTGGGGGTTTGTTTGTTTTGTTTGTTTTCATTTGTTTAGGATTTTCGGGGTATTTTTGTTAGGGTTTGGGTGTTTTCTGGCAGGTTTTTTGTTGTGGTTTGGTGGTTTTTTTGCTTTTTTTTTTTGTTGTTGTTGTTGTTGTTGTTGGGGGTTTTTTTTAGGTTTTGGGGTTTTTCCTTTGTATGGTTTTTGTTTGTTTTGTTTTATTGGAGTTTTGGGTGGTTTTTTTGGTAGTGTTTGGGGTTTTTTTGGTAAAGTTTTGTGCTTGTGTTTTGCTTGTTTGTTTTGGGTGGTTGTTTTTTTGCTTATCTGGGTTTTTTAGCATTTGGGGATTTTTTTAACAGGGTTTTGGTTTGTTTGGGGTTTTTTTGGTAGGGTTTTTTTTTCCTTGTGTTTTGTTTGTTTTAATTTTTTACTTTTCTTTTTCTAATAGGGTTTGGGTTGGGTTTTTTTTGGTAGAGCTTTTTGTTCTTTTTTTTTTTTTGGTAGAGTTTTTTTGCTTGTGTTTTGTTGGTTTTTTGTGGTTTTTTTTGGTAGGGTTTGGGTGGGGGTTTTTTGGTAGAACTTTCTGTTTGTGTTTTGTTGGTTTGGTTTCTTTTGTTTTGTTTTAATTTTGTGGATTTTTTTGTTCTTTTGTGGGGTTTTTTGGAGCAAACCAAGTGGGAACCCTACCCAAATAATTCAACATCATTTAGATGGGTGCAGTTTTCCCTCTTCAAGAGCAGATACTTGAATCCTGTGGCCAAGCACCTGCAGATGCTTTTCTTATTGATCCTTTTCCTTGCCTTTCTGATTACCCTAAAAGCCACTTCAGCCTTCCAGAGCACTTTTGGTAATCAAGCCCTACACATTTCCTGCTCACACAGTTTGCTGGGATCGATTGGTTTGTGTCCTTTGCAGGAAAACAAATCGAAGGAAGCAGAAGAAAACAACACAACTAAAAATCCCAACCCAAACAAAAGGCCAGGTCAGAATAATCCAGCAGTGAGTCACTAACCAGGACCTGGGTGGAAAAAAGATTGGATGTAGAAGTCAACAAACAAGGAAATGCTTTAGGAGAGAAAAAAACCTCAATAATTAGGGTCTGTAATGAGTATTCTCAAGCCACATGCCAAGAGCAAAGCCAGGTTAAATAATGACCACAAACAATTAATAAAATGTACTGAAGGATTGTTGTACATATTTTATTCCCAAGACAGAAAAGGGCTTGAATTTACTCCAGGTTTTTGGCCAGAAAGCCAAATGCTTAACAAAATTCTGCCCCTTCTCTGTTGACCTGCAGACTGCCTAAACCAGAAGCCACTGTTTTCATAACTGAATAAGCTTGAACAAAATTAAATACAGTGCTCCCGCTCAGTAGGACTATTTTATAATTGTCTTCATGCAGGAGAGACCAGAATTCCTGATTTTCTTTTTTTTATCATTGTTCCTCCAGATTGAGAACTGATAGAGAAAATTTCCAGTGGTATATTACAGCAGCTGAGCCTTCTGTTCCCAGGAATAAGATTTCTCACCTGGGTTATAAATTAAATGGATTTTGTGTGCTGCCTAATTTTTCTTCTACATATACCTTAAACAGACTATGGGCAGATTAATCTATCTGAATATATATAAATATAAACCTACACTCTCTACCTGTATAAATACACACCTGTAGCTGTAAAAAAATCCTACATCTAACAGAGGTTTAAATTAGGAGTTAATTTTAAGTTTGCCTTATTCACTCTCAGAATATCAGGAAGAAATTTGTTATTGTCATCATATATGGCACTGATGTTATCACCATCCCTGCAAGCCATAAATTATCAAATGACTGAAAAATAGAGACATTTCTGGATCTTTATAACTCAAGCATGAAGAATTGGACCCTGTAATATACTTTTTTTCATGCTTTGTCCATCTTATAAGAATATCACAGACAATGAGAACTCTCAAAATTACTTCTAGATATTTTAGTTATGGTTTATTTTGCCAGGGTGCAGGGAATAATCCACACATCCCTTAGGCTTGTTTTCCATTTTTCTATAATTATTCTGCATTCCAATAAGGAACACCATTAAAAAGTATTGATTATATATATATGCAAATTTTCACTGGTATTAATGACTTCAGATGGGAGTGAATTACCTGCCCCCACATATTTATGAGCAAGACCACAGACCAATTTCTCTCCCTGTCAGATCGTTAACTATTTCTAGTAAGAAGAGAGGGAGAGGGAATAAACTACTTAACCCTTTTTCACATTCCTATTTTAACCCATCTCTGAATTCCCTAAATCAGCGTCTCGGACTTACAGCAGCAGGTTTGATACATATCTCTGTATATTCTTGACATTATTATTCCTGTCCCATAAATTGTCAGGTAGTGTTGGCAGCACCTTCCCATTTCTTGCTGTGTCCTTCTATCCTTTAGACAAAGAAAGACAGATCTCAGGCATCTGTTCTGATCCAAAAGGGAGCAAAGGGGAATTACCTTCTCTCCAGTGGTTCAGATTTTGCATTTTTGGGCCCTCCTGTGGCCACTTCCCATGGTTTTCTGTTTTTTTCCACTTTACTGTGTTTCACGTACCTGAACATCAGAAATATTATTACATTTTCTCATGTAATGCTTAAGGGGTTTGGAGTTTTGTACTTCACTGTTGCCTTTGGGAGATTTTGCATTTTGTAACTTATCCAATACAGAGCTGTGAGCAGTGTGCATTTTATTTTGGAATAAATTAATATGGTCTCTGCTTGCTGGTGATAGAGCTGGTCTGGGTGTGATGGCACTGGTGGTTCCTTCCCAGACAAAATTCCATTCCATTTCTTCCCCTCTTCCCTCTGCAAATGGGACAATAAAAGAGAGGGAGAGTGACTTCTTACACAGGCAGACAGTGATAGGCAAGGGGGGACCATTTTAAACTAAAAAAGGAGATATTTAGATTATATATTAGAAAGAAATTCTTCCCTGTGAGGGTGGGGAGGCCCTGACACAGGTTGCCCAGAGAAGCTGTGGCTGCCCCATCCCTGGAAGTGTCCAAGGCCAGGTTGGATGGAGCTTGGAGCAACCTGGACTAGTGGGAGGTGTCTCTGCCCATGGCAGGGGGTTGGAACTGGATGGTCTTCAAGGTCACTTCCAACCCAAACCATTCCATGAATGATCTCTATAGCTCTCCATGCTTCCCTAGTACATCCTTTGTCCTCCTTCCTGAGGCACTCCACCTCCTTTTGCATCTCTTGATACCCCTCACACTGCATTTTCACCAGCTTTCTTCATTCCCTGTCACACTGACCAAAATTTACAGTTTTATGTAACCTTAGTGAGGCTGGATCACTGTTAATTTTCAGTTTGGGGTTTTTTTTCCCTCTCTGAACACATTGAGGGCAGTCAGAGAAGTTCAACACAGACCAGCAGACAGCCTTTGTTGAACCCTGACAGTGTTTGTCTCCTGTGGAGGAGTGTGAAATGCAATATGTTAACAGGCCCCTTCCCAGGGTGGGAACTGGCTTCTTGTAATGTCTTTATTTCCCTTGTTTCCTCCATTAGATCATAATATCCCGTGGGTTCTAATAAGGAATTGTTTGAGTCACCACCAGAACAATCTCCAGGAGAGATTATGGATTTTGCACACTGGAAGAAATTAAGTTATTTAATTCAGTCATTTCTCATTCTCAGAAGGTTTGAAGGAGTAAACAAGGAACAAATGCCTCTCCAGAGTATCCACACTGGCGTCACTGTGGTTATATCAGGACAGAATTTGGCCCAGGTTCTGTTCTAAGTTATCTTCTACTACAGCCTTGCCTTTTCCACTGAGATAACTAAACACCAGAAAAGCAAGAAAGTGGGGAGCACAGGGCTCAGAATTTACAGTGTCACCACTTACTGTGTTTTGGTTGGGTTTGTTTTCCAGCTGCAAAAAGAGCTACCCTGAAACCAAAATAATTATAATCTGTAAATTCCTTTTGGGGGGATCTTACCTTCTGTGTAACATAATTTAATGAAACTACAGAAATTATCAATCATATAGGCTTGAGGTCAGCTGCTATTTTTAGTGGTTTAATATCTGCCTGGTTGTTTGGTTTGGTTTTTTTTTTTTTTTTGGTCTATTTATCCTTTTAGAAACAAGTCAAAATTCCTGACAAATGTTATTGACTGGGCAATTATTGACTTCAGGCTTTGCCTGAATAAATCCCATCCAAAATTCTGTTCTCCTGTGTTGGGATTTTGTAAGACTGAAGTATAACCTCAGACACTGTTTCAAGGTTTGTGTGACATTTTAGTCCCACTTCAGTGCTGCTGTGAGATTAGTTAGAAATGACCCAATCAAAGAAAGACATTGTCATTTTTTTCTTTTGAGACAGAAAAGATTCGAAGCCCTGAATTTATTACCGTGAATCCTCAAGGCTCAAGAGACCTGCTATTAAATCTCCTCATCTTCTTCGGTGCAATGAAATCCTCTCTCCATTTTCAAAGGAATGCAGACTCCAAAATACCAAAAAGACAGTCTGAAAAAATTTCTGCTTTCTCTGTCTCCATGGCAACTATTTATCCCGGTGATCCTTACAGATGTCTCCTTCACAGGCCCATCAAAACTCATAATGGGCCAAATCTCTCTCCTTGGGTGGCAAAAGTGGCAGTGAACACTTCAGCCACCCAGCTTGGAAAGATTCCCTACCTACAGCCTTAGCTGAAAGCCAGGGTTCACTCTGAGGCACATTAGTACTTGTGGCAGGAATATATTATATAGACAATATTTTATATATATCTATATATTTATTTATTTTTATCCAGTTCCTCCATCAGCACAACCAATTCTAGGCTTAGCTGATGTTGTTAATTGAAACTATTCAGAAAGACAGTTTGTCCTTAGTAAATCCCTTTTTGTGGGCAGGTTATGTCTGTGAAGTGCAGGATCCCTTTGGATAGGATCTGACCAAGGCTGTGTAGAAGAGGAAAACACCTTTATGGTTTTTACTCTCTTGGTTTCTTCTCCAACTCTGCCTTAGCTCTGCATCCCTCAGCCTGTGTTTTATCATGCTCTTCCCAAAAGTTACTCTGAGCCCAGCCATGTAAGGAGGAAAATCTATGGCCCTGTGATGGATGAAAAGCCTGCAGGGCACTAATGGACCAGCCTCCCTTTTCCCATCTGTCTCAGCTTGGAGAATTGCTGGAAGATGGAGTTGATAAAGTGCAGGATGTTGTCTTCTCCTCCTAAGAAGGGGGAAGTGAGTCAGAAGGGCTGGTGGAGGGGTAGGATGATGAGTTTTTGGCTGCCCCAACAACAAAGGAATGAGGGGCAGCAGCTGG
Source organism: Pachyramphus minor (assembly GCA_013397135.1). Classification (NCBI taxonomy): domain Eukaryota; kingdom Metazoa; phylum Chordata; class Aves; order Passeriformes; family Tyrannidae; genus Pachyramphus; species Pachyramphus minor. The sequence continues at coordinate 321,381 of VYXB01003813.1, forward strand.
TGCTGCCAGGCAGGACCCCAGGATCTCCCACATCCCATACCCTGAGCAATGCCAGAGTATCTGCAGCTGGTGAGCTTGGCACTGGCTCAGCTTCTGGCAGCTTGTGAGTGTCATCCCATCCTCCAGCAGTGCTGGAGTCCAATCTCCCAGTTTTCTCAGTATTCCCACGGTGTCTCCACCTCCAGAACACCAAAGTGGCGACTTTCTCAGGGAGGAACAGCCAAACTTTTTTAATTGTATTTAAAGGAAGTCTAAAAAAGCAACAACCCCTCTCAATTTCACAGCTCGTTGGCTTTTTACTCTGGTGCATAATTAGACAAAGAAATGTTCCAAGATTTTGCCAAGTCAAAGTTTCCCTTTAAAACTCTCCAAAGCTCACCTAAGGCCGATTGGCTGGCAGCACTTCAAGGATTCTGGAGGTTTTCTTGGATGAGGTTTTCTTGGCAGGTATCAATGCAAGACCAGCAGCCAGTGTGAGCTTAGAAACAAATATTCTGTGGCTGTAAAGAGCTAAACAGCTTTAAAAGGGGAAGAAGAGTTTACACCTCTCCAATTGTAAATAACAGCTCCTGTAATTTAAAAGCTGATCTTTGCCCATGTATGAAGTCTTCAAGGGGAAAAAAAAAGCTGTAAAATACAGAGTATTTCATAAACATGTTACATTTTGTCAAGTGTTTTAAAATATTTATAACTATAGCTACAAGATATAAATATATAATATAAAAATATAATATTAAAAGACATGCAAAAATATGATTCAATACATAATTATATGAAAATATTTGTATAATAGTATAGGTATTTAGTAAATAATGTACAATAACTGTCTATTTATAGTAATGCATGCATTAAATTTATAATTAAATAATAATGTTATAATGGTATACTGTTTATCTATAAAAATAATATGCTTGAAAATCCATTGTTCCAATCCAAAAACCTCAGTGTTTTGGGTACTTTTTCTTTTAGTTTTTAATATAATCTATGATTAACTTGGTACATTAGAAGTGAAATATCTCAAGTAATGTTTCTGATGTTCTCTTTCATGAATTAAGGTGATATTTTTAAGAGTATTTTGCAATCAGTGTTGCACTTAGCACATCTTAGATCCCTGAAAATGCCATCCCATAAAACAACTCACTTTGCTGATAATGCTGTACCAGTAGAAAGTGCTATTTTAAGTATGATTACACAAACAATGGATTCGAAATAATCATTAATAATGATTAATATAGTGTTGAATAGCTTTATACTGGGACAGCAGTTATTTAAAGAAAGGGGATGGAAAATGTTAAGATGGATCAACTTGCTGGTGAGTTTGATCCCAGTTAATTGTTCTTCACACACCATTCCAGCAGAGTCACTTGGATTATATGTGTGGAATTCCACTAATTCCAGCTGTTTTAATCCTAAATTTAGGCTTTCTCTTGATGCCTTTTTTAATCAAGGAAGAAAAGACACATTTCCAGACGATAATTTATTTTAAATTGCCCAGACATGTGGTGGATATCCCACCCCTGGAAGTGTTCAAGGCCAGGTTGGACGGGGCTTGGAGCAACTTGGGATAGTGGAAGGTGTCTCTGCCCATCGCAGGGGGTTGGAATAAGATGATCTTTAAGGTCCCTTCCAACCCAAACCATTCAATGATTCTGTGATTTAATGATGATTAGAAACCCTCTAATAGTGCCCTCCACAGTTGTTTGTTTTACTTCATGCTCTGTAAAAGAAATGTGGAACTTCACCTCAGTGCACCAGTAACAAAATTTGAACAGAGAAATGAATTCTTAGTGTAATAACTGGTACAAATGACATGATGAAAGCATGAATAGACTTTGTTCCGATAGTTCCAAACTTAATCAGGAGCAGAACTGGGAAGGAGAAAAAAAACTTTCCCTTCTCTCTGCTCAGCTTTCCCTTGTACTCAGTCCTTCATGCCTGCTTCGTATATGTGACATTTTAAGGAAGGAATAAGTTTAGCTTTTTGCTTATGCATGATCAGCTATTCTCTTTTCCAACACAGAAATGTCTTCCTTGAGTGTTTTTCTCCATTTTTGAGTTTATTTCCTTTTTTACAGCTTACTCTGGAATTTCGGTTGATGTTACATTTCTACTCTCTTATGGTCTGAACTTCCAAAAGAAACTATAGAATCATAGAACCACAGAATGGTTTGGGTTGGAAGGGACCTTAAAGCTCATCTCATTCCATCCCCCTGCCATGGACAGGGACACCTTCCACCAGCCCAGGTTGCTCCAAGCTCCATCCAACCTGGCCTTGGACACTTCCAGGGATGGGGCAGCCACAGCTTCTCTGGGCAACCTGTGCCAGGGCCTCACAGGGAAGAATTGCCTCCTAATATCCCACCTAACCCTGCCCTTTGGCAGTGGGAATCCATTCCCCCTTGTGCTGTCCCTCCAGGCCTTTGTCCAGAGTCTCCTGGAGCCCCTTTAGGCCTGGAAGGGGCTCTCAGGTCTCCCTGGAGCCTTCTCCAGGTGAACCCCCCCATCTCTCCCATCCTGGCTCCAGAGCAGAGGGGCTCCAGCCATTGGAGCATCTCTGTGGCCTCCTCTGAATTCATTCCAACATTTCCACATTTTTCCTGTGTTAGGAGCCCCAGAGCTGGATGTGCTGCTCCAGTGGGATCTCACCAGAGCCAAGCAGAGGGAGAGAATCCCCTCCCTTGCCCTGCTGCCCACACTGCACTTGGTGCAGCCCAGAATTTGGCTCTCTGGGCTGTGAACACATTGCCCTGACTCTGACAGAGTTCCAAGTTTGCCACCTCACCCCAAACACCTCCAGAAACCCCATTCCTATAAATAGGAACTCCTCTAAGATACCTGCACTTTGAAATGCCAATTACTTTTGAAAATCTAAGCCCCACAGCCAGGCCAGGCTTAAACCCTTATTTATTTTGGTATTTACCAGGATTTATGAAGGAACAGAGAGCACCCATCTCCTATTTCCCCTCTCTATGAAAGGCTTTATATGTAGGATGCCCTTTAGAAGTTACTGTGCACCACATAATTCAGTTTAATATGCTGGCTTGTAGCATTACATTTCCTTTGATATTACTCTCCTGAAGGCAATATGACCTTGAAGGTGATATTTTAAACTAATAAATGAGCAGAGGAACTGAAAATCAAACTGAATGCTGTAAGCCAGAAGGATGGATTTTCATCTCAAGCCTTTATTTCCCTACATGAAAAATACAGAAGTCTAACATTTATGTAATTACATTTTTCCTTGATTTGCCAAGGGAGCAAATTGTATGCAAATTCCTGTCTATTCACTTTTGTCTGTGTATCAATCTGTAAATCCCTTTGTCCATTGTCCTGTCATTCTAATTTTTTTTTTCACTCCACTTTTTTTTGTGAAAACGTTGTGCTGAGTGTAAAAAAGATGTCAAAGCAGCAGTTGTCACCGAGAAGGGGTCAGGTAGGAGTTACCCCCTGTCTTTGGAGCAGGGAATGAGTGAGCAGTGAGTTACCACACATGACCTCCCCATCCAAAATAAACCCACACCTCTGCTTTTGCACCTCCTCTTGCCAAAAATTTGACAGAGATGAGAGGAAGCATTTTTCACCAGGGCAGGATAAGGACATGGGAGGATGCTGTGGAGTCTGCAAAGGAGATTTAAATATGGGGTGTAAATGAGGGTACGGTGGTAGAGGCACCATAAGAAAACAGGACACAAATCCATAAAAAATAACAGTTTGAACATAGTCCTGGAGGCATAGTGACTCTGTTGGTGGAAGACAACAGGCTTTATCCTCAGTTGATTTGAAATGAGGTCTATTCCTTGAACTCAGTGAACTTCAACCATGAGGCTGGCTAAAATCTGGGGATTTTTTATCTACCCACTATCAAACTGTGACTCTCAAGACAGCCCTAGACAGAGGAGAAAAGGAAGAGAAGGGACCATAAGCAATTTCAGCAGAGCTGTTTATCACTGCTCTTCTGCCAGCATGGCTTACTTTGAGGGTTTTATATTTATTTTTTTTTTCTCTTGGTCCTTGTCCAAAAACTTCAGGCAAGAAGGAGCCTTTCAGCTGCCAGGAATAGCAGGTTAGAGAGTGTGTGTTTTCCTCCAAGAGGCTTAATTGGAAATGAAAGATGGGAATAAGGTTTGTGTGGATCTCCATGGAGGCAGGGTGACTAGAATGCTTTGGGTGTTAGGTTTAGTTTTAAAAATTCATCAGAAAATTCTGCAATCATAAATAATCAGTTTTCTCCTTGTTAAGAAGGAGAAAACGTTTCTTTTTTGAAAGAGCTGTTCTCTTCCAGTGGCTGCCAGGTCAGATCCATCCTCCCTCAGCTTCAACAATGTTGAATTTAAACTTGAGTGTTGTGGGCTTCACATACAATCCATATAAAATCCATGTTGTGCTTCAGCTGAAAGCAGACTGGTTTTTGAAGTAACAGTGCATGGTGGATGCAGTCACGGGAAGTTCACAATTTAAACACGAATTTTACCTCACTTTTAGAAGCAGAAGCTCAAGACAGAGATATAGGGATTGATCATGGGGGTTTTTATAAGCAACCACATGTCACCTTACAGGGTGATTCCCCTGGACTGCCACCTTAAAAAGGGATTATCCCTGTCTAGAAAGTCTCTTCCTATGAACTACAGATGAAACTTTGCTTGGCTGAACAGGGTAAAAGGGTAAGGCTTAGGCAGCTGAAGTTAAACCAATCTGAACTAATCCTAGAGTTGAGTGATCATTTTGTGTTTCCTGAAAAGTCAGCAGGAAGGAATATTGGCTCCTAAAGGATCATCCAACCATCAAAGAGGTAACTAACCAAGTTGAAGCACTTTTCTGCCCATGCTACAAAGAGGACATAAGTACTTACTTACTTACAGCAAGCTTTAGTACTCCACTTAATTTATCTGAGATGAATCCCACAACAAATTTTGCCAGACTGGAATTCCAGCCTGAAGGTTGCAGTGCAGGCATGGGAAGGGAAGGCAGGATTTGTGCTTTCTGGAAACAGCCTAAAGTTGCTCCAGGAGAGGTTTTGATTGGATATCATGAAAATTTTATCACTGAGAGGATGGTCAGGCGTTGGAACAGGCTGCCCAGGGAAGTGGTGGGATCACCATCCCTGAAAGTGTTCAAAAACATGTGGATGTGGCACTTGGGGACATGGCTCAGTGCTGGGTTTGGCAGTGCTGGGTTAATGGTTGGGTTTGATGACCTTAGAGGGCTTTTCCAGCCTTACTGACTCTGTGATTCTCGTTTGTTGTCAAGACCACCCATTAGCAAAACCACTATTTTTAATTACATTTTTTTTTTCACTCTGGCCCACATGAAACCTTACTCTTCAAAACTTTTTTTTTTTTTTTAAGTACTGATTTCTAACATGCTAAAAAAATCAGGAAAATTGCCCACTTGAAGCTGTACCTTGCAGTGTGTGAGCTGCCTCTCCCAAAGCCTGCTCGGGCATCCCTACGTCACAGGGCAGTGGAGACACCCTGTCCATGCCAGAGGGGGCCCTGCTGGGCAGTTTCACACTCAAGTCACATTGATTTCCGTGGGCAGATTTCCCCCAGCAGGAGTTTCTGGCTATTACCATGGTTTACAAATGCAGGGAGATTGTACACACTGGCCTTTATTCCGTTTAATTTTGTTGTGGTTTATTTTTTTTTTGGTCATCCTTTTCTTCTCTCTTCTAAATTGCACATTTCCAGTCTGCTTTTCCAAGCAGGATCAGACAATTTATTACTGGTGAATTCTTTGCAATCTCCATCACTCAGCTATTTTAGTAACTCAGGTAAATTACTTGACTTGCTGCTTCTTTCCCCTCTCTGCCAGTGTCAGCACATCAGTGTTTTCTAGCACAATGAACTTATAATGACTTTTTAAATGGGGCTGTTTTTTATCTCTGCATGGTATTGCTACAAAAACAGCCACCTGGTGTAACTGAATTTCAAACACACTGCTATGAGATATTTATAGTGTGTCTACCCTTCCTATTCTGCAGTGTGAGGATCTCCTTGCATTTCTCCAGGGCTGGTTTGCAGCATCCATTGCAATCCCAGTGTCTGGAAGACAAATGATGTTGAAATAATAATTAGAAATAAGAAAGTTAATTTAAGCAAGGCTAACAGGTGGCTCTCCAAAGATCTCATAACCACTTTGATTGTCTGTAGCACCTCTTGTAAGCAAATGTCTCATTAACATGGATATTTACATATAATTTACTTTCTCACATCAGAGAGCTGTAAACCTGTTGTTAACATCCTCAGATTTACATGGAAAATATAATTCCTACAGTGTGGACAGACACAAACTATCATAAAAGACAATAAAATCTAATAGCACTCAATGTGATCTTGGTTTCCATCTTTAGTACATAAACAGGATCACAAAATTATAGAATATCTTGGGCTGGAAGAGACCCACAAGGATCATGGATTCCATCTCCTGGCCCTGCACAGGACACCCCAATAATCCCACCCTGTGCCTGAGAGCTTTCAAACTCTTCAAACCCCAGCCTTTGAGACTTTTAGGAATGTTCTGGTGAATCACAGCACTGATATGATGGGACCCTCACCTGGCAAAGGAAACAATCTGGGGTAGGGGTGGAAAAAAAGAGGAGTAGGGGCCAATGTAAAGGATTCCTTTTTTCTTCCAGCTCCTGTCATGATGTAATGAACTTTTCTTGCAGTAATACTGTATTTCAGTGGGTCTGTGAAAGCTGATGGATTTTATGTAATAGGGTCAGGATTTTATATGATCATTAATTTATATTATGCAATCTGATAGTGCATCCTTTAGTTTGAAAGAGTTTTATGTGTCACCCTTGTAACGTGTCATCATTGTCACGATGTTACCCATCAGAACAATGTTGGTTCTCCAAGCCCCACGTCCCTCAGAACTGCTCTGCCCACCACACATGGTTTATATTTTTGTGAGGAAACATAGGATTGGATTCCCTGCCACCGAAGACGATGGAAAAAAAGATGCCAATTCCAGTCCTGTGAACATTCATCCTCCACTGATGGAAATCTGCTACTATCACCAGAGCTGATGAAGCCCACACTTGTGATGTTTTTACAAGTTCATCACCCATATCTGGTTATATTGTACTTGTGCCAGTCAGGAAGTAACACTTGGAAGTAGTTTTTAGTGAAATCTTATTTTTCTTGGCACACAGTCAAAGTCAGAGCGTATTAATGGAAAACCACTTAGAAAATCCTGGAGCTGGTGGCATTTAGCAGTTGATAAGATTATGTTCTTGATCTCAGCATCAAATGCAAACAAACAGAGATGCTTAGATCCAGTTTTACTTTCTTTTCTTGCTGAGGCAGAAGACAATCCCATTTGAGAGTCTTTCATTAAGTCATTTTTTTAAACATCAATAGGAAATTTTAGAGATTGCTCTGAGTTTTCTGTGCACTGGATAAGTCTTGCAGGTTTGTGAGCAGGTAAGATGGGGGTTTGCAGAATTACAGCAGGACTTATCCTTCTTGGAAGCCAGTTTGTCATTAGAGGTCAAAATCCTCCTTCTGACATTGTGAGTTTATGTTCTGTAGAATAACGACTGCAGTAAAGATAATGAGTGATGTTAAGACACTTCTTCACTAAGGAAGGACATTTCACAGTATATTTGCAGAAAATAAACAGCATTAAAGAGATGAGTTCCCCTCACATATCCACAGAAATGGCTGTAGGATGAAGCAGAAACTGTTTTTCAATTTTCAGGCAATTTCCAAAATGTGCCAGTGCCCAACCTTTGACAAGGATTAGAGCCAATAGGAATTCATAGAGTTTAATCAAAGATATGATCCATAAATAGTTTTAAAAACAAATCCAGAATTTCTGAAAGGTAGGTCAATGGCAGCAGATTTCCTACTCAGGGGAAGATTTGTTTCTCATTTATTGGAGTGATTTAATGGAGACTAAGGAATATCAACCTTCTGCAAGAGTAGAGTCTGGCCACTACTGTTCTACTACTTATTTTGTGCTATTCTGTGAATGAAAATTATTTTATCCCAAGGAAATCGATACTGTTTGTTATTCTAAACAAGCACATTTTTATGTATAGAAGGAAGAACCAACTACAAAGCACAATAGCAGTGTGAAGAAAGGATTGGATTTCCACCACTAATGTATTTTATCCCTCCTTCTCTCCTCTAGGTTGCCCAGGAATGTGGGACAATATTACATGCTGGAAACCTGCAAGTGTGGGGGAAATTGTCTTTGTCAAGTGTCCTGCACTCTTCAGATTTATCATCTCTGAAGATGGTAAAGTATTTTCTCTTTGTTCTCTGCCTCTGTCTGGTGAAGTTTCGTGTGTAAACCCTCATTTAGATCCTCAGTATAAAGAGAAATTAAAAAAACTACAGTTGGGTTTTGGTTAAGAAAATAGAAAAGCAGGATGTTTGTGTGTAGATGTGAGTTGTGTGCACAGGGATGGGAGGGAATGTTTGAAGAAAATCTTCACGGATCGTACAACATGAAAATATCACCAAACATAACTCCTAAAGGGAATGTTCACTAAACTCAATGAGACCTGAATGTGTCTTTGGGTTTTGGATAAAACAGTTTGAACCGATTTTAGGAAATAATTAAAACTCAGAGCAGGTTCTGCTCGTGCTTAAGGAGAACACACGTTGACATGACCACTGTGAGGAGCTCCATGCTGGGGGTCCAGGGAGGAGTCAGTGGGAATTAAAGGTTTCTGGAGAGAGGCAGAAGCTCCATCACACTTTTTTGTGGTGCCTAGAAATGAGGTAAAGCATCCTTGTGCCCCTGATAATTAACACAGCTTTGTCCATTTGCTCCCAGCTCCCACCCAGGCTGCTGCAGATCACTTAATTAACACTGTCCTTTGAGGAACAAGTTCATCAGTGTCCCCCAGGATCCTTTTTTCCAAAGATCATTTTACCAATTAATTATTCATTTGCAGTCTTGAGTCCAAAATCTTCCTTCTCTGCATTGCCACACACAGAGCACAATTTTTGGGAGGCAGTGTTTCATGCACAGCTCCAGGAATGCTGAAATCCTCACTTTTGAATACATCCATTTCAGCTCACCCAGGCACAGGTTTGCCTTGGGCTTCCTGGCCCCATCCCTGCACCTTTTTACAAACTGCAGCAATATAACTTTATAATTTTAAAAAGTTTGTTCTGTGAAGAACCTGTGGGCACAGTGTAACAACAGGGAAATCATAGGATGAGTTGATCCTAAACAGTTGGGAGCAGGTGTCTCACTTTGGATATTTGAAAGTTATATGTGAAAGTCAAAAGTGATCACATGGATTTCTGGTTCAGTGAGTAGAAATCAGTGGGTACTTGTAGAAGATGCTTTCTCTGATCCCTCTCAGATGCTTGTTTTGAGATGGATGAAGTCACTGGAGGGGGCTGCTCATTTTCCATGAATTTCAAAAAGGAGTTTGACTGCCTTTCCTTGGATGTCTGATTTCCATCAGCAGTCAAATGGGAAAAAATAAGAGACCACAACATGGAAATTATCCCTGCACAACCATGCAGCATCCCTGTGCCCTTCCCAGGATCCTTATCCCTGTTTTCACTACCTGTACATTCCATTCTTGCCCTTTAGTTTGACCAGCAGGTCCTGACTCAGCCATGCCCATGTCTTGCCTTCCTTGCCCTATTTCTGACTCTTGTGCTCTGTGGAAAACATCCTTAAACATCTGCCCCCTCTCTTGTCTCCCTTGTCCCTGAGGGCAGTTTTCCCTGGGGGTCCTGCTGATTCATTCTGTGAACAGCTGGAATTTTGCTGTGCTAAATTTTGGGGTCATGACTTTACTCTTCACCTGACCCTCCTGCCTGAGGGTTGCAAACTCCACCAGTGTGATCAGGTCCCCCCCTCACAAACAAGATTAACTTAATAGCATCTATTCCAGATCCTAATTAAACTGTTACCCTTTAATGAAAAATAATTTTTGAATGGAAAATATTTTTTGAATAAAATATATCAAAGGCTTTAGAAAAGCAATTAAAATATACATATAAAATAAAAAATCCCTATCATAACTATACCTCTGTAGAATAAAGGGCTGAAATAATATTTTTAAGTTGTTTGCCTAGGATTTACAGACCTCTTCACACACTGAACTTCACATTTGACCTGTGGCAGGGTTATAGTCTGAGCCTGAGGGAGGAATAGTCCATCCAGTGGAAACATATGTCCTGCTTTATTTATTCTCCTCGCAGGATCACTAATAAAAGTGACAGCTGTTACCTCGTGTAGGGCTGGGTTTGAGGGGTTTTGGGACATCTGTTCAGCAGGAACAAACCCAAGATTCATAATTCATTAGATAAACAAATAAACATTTAATCTGGAGCAGTTGGAAATCTTTCCAAACCAGGCTGGGTTTGCACCAGTGACCCCAGGATGGAATTATTGACATCTCTAATCACTCTCCTGGGTGAATCAGCAGGAGTTTTCACTATTATTGCTGCTAATTTTAATTAGCCAAGTCTATTTGTTTCAATGAGGGTTTAATGAAAAAAGGCCACCTTTTATGATGGTTCCTTAAATAAAGGGTTATTAGAGAACTCTAATGTTTCTAAGACATGGCTAATCACATTTTAGGGATTGTTACAGTCTCCTCTGGCTGCTGCTGTGTATCTAGAATATAGAACTAGGCTCTGTACCAACACTAATATTTATTAATAGCAAAATTTTCTTAATACTGCAGATTTTATATGACCATAAATCATTTTTACGAACTGCAGCAATAACTTTAAATTACACTTCTGAAAAGTTTGTCCTATGAAGCACCTGTGGCACAGTGTAATAAATGGGAAATCACAGGATGAGTTAATCTTAAAGAATGGGGAGGAGGTGCCTCACTTGGCTTGGGGCATTTTAAAATTATGTATGAAAGTCTGAAGTGAACACACAGATTTCAGGTTCAGTGAGTAGAAATCAGTGGGTACTTGTAGAAGATGCTTTCTCTGATCCCTCTCAGATGCTTGTTTTGAGATGGATGAAGTCACTGGAGGGGGCTGCTCATTTTATAAGTTTCAGAAAGGAATTTAACTGCCTTTCCTTGGATGTCTGATTTCCATCAGCAGTAAAATGGGAAAAAATAAAAGAGACTAGAGAATAAAAATTAACTGACTAAACTGTCATCTGGAAAGAGGCTTTTTCTGAAAATTAGCTATGGATTTAGCTAAAAATGCCAGCTGTTGCTGGTTTTCATGTGTTCTGCTTTAACCTTTGCTGCAACTGAACCAAGGAGTAACATTTGAGGTGCTGTCAACATCACACAAAAAAAGCCTAATATTCAATCCCATTCTGTGTGTTTGGCAACCCTTCTAAAATTTCGTTTCACCCCTCTGACCCTCCCCACTCACCAGAATTTTTCATTTGTTCCTTTCAAAGGCAAACTATGAACAAAAATATTGTTCTCAAAATCCACCCCCCCTTGGAAAAAGCATATTTGTTCCTGAGCCCTTTTCTCCTCTAGGAAATCAGGGATTTACAACGGTTTCCTTCTAGCTGGTTCCTGAATATTGATTTCTTTTCCTCTTCAACATTGATTTCTTTGATTGATACCCATCAAGCCTCATTTTCCCCAGGAGCTGTAACTCCCATGACCTCCCTGTTGTGTATCACTGTTTCTCAAGTGCCTTCCCAGCCCCGGCTCCAGAGACACCCAGTCCAAAACAAGAGATATTTAAAGCATTCTAAGGGATCTTTGCAAAGGAAGAAAGAAGAAAAACATGTCAAGCTGTGATGTTACATTTCAGTAGGGCATAGAAGTCCTAGAGGTGGCCCTGACACAGTGATCTGCTCTCCCAGCTGGAGAATTTTCTCTGCTTTGTTCTTTTCCTCCCTGATTTTTTTCTTTTTTCTTTTTCTTTTTCTTTTT
>VYXB01003813.1:333248-399126 GCA_013397135.1 Pachyramphus minor
TTTTTTTTTTTTTTTTTTTTTTGAGGGTTTGTGGTTTTTTGGTGTGTTTTGTGTGGGGTTTTTTTTCCAGACAGAGGTGATACTGCCTGGCAATGGAAACCTACAGAAAAGAAAGTCTGTGCTTTTTTTCTTCTTTTTTTCTGTACACCTGAGGTATTCAGAGCCTATAAAGCCACATTACTCCAAAGGAACCACTGAGTGAAACTCAGTAGCCAGATCAGAAATGGGCATGTTTTTAGTTCTTTGATTTGCAGTAAAAAAATACTACATAACACATGATATAATACAAATGATAATAGACAGTTTTTGAGCTTGGCCATGTGTTCCCCATTTGGAAAATGCTTTTATTCACAAAACCAAATAATAAATATGAGTAGCTCCTGCTGAATCTTCCAGCAATTCAGAATGTCTAGATCACTACCTGCTACAGCCCAAAAGATCATTACTAAAAGACATCTAAGACAGAGAAAATGTACATAAATTTTACCAGTGACACAAAACCAATCCTATGTTGATACCAGGATTAAGGGTTCCTAATTAAAGTTCACCAGAAACAAGAATTTATCCAGGTATTAAAGAGTATAAGAGGGAATTGTATCCTGTGCTCACATTTTTGAACCCAAGTGTTTGGCTTGTTGCTACTCTGGGAGTTGCAGGACTTCAGTACTCATCAACAGGCTTTATTGTCCCAAGAAATTGAAAATAGTCTTATTACTGATCCCATTAAAACACTCAGGGAAACACTCAGGTACTTGGTTATACTAATTAATTGATTAATTGATTCTGTAAGAACCCCAGGCCTCATATATGGGTGGACAGCGGGATTTATGAATTCAGGGTTAATTGGATTTGGGAAGCTGTCTGTGGCTTTTTTTTCTCCTGCCTGGGTTTAGATTTTATCCCTGATCAATCAGAATAAGATAACAAGAGAAGAGTTAATGAGAGGGGAAGTGATGCTACATCTTCTTGTGTGGAAAGCCCTTCAGTGTCATTTCTGGGGAGTCAGTCCAGGGAAATTCTTTAGGAGCTGACCACGTGCCACTGTGAAAATGGCACATAACTCAAACTGGGTGAAAAGACAATAAAATTCATTGACTTCCCAAGGTGAAAGCTGTTGAAAATATTTGCAAGTTACAATTTCTGTTAGTTTGAGTTATGTATTGATGTTTTTTGATATAGGCAGAACAAAGAGGTGACAAAGGTGACCAGATCAGGGGACTTCTAAACACCAAAATGTCTCTGGAAGATCGTGTGCTTATTTTCTACTGAAGTAAAGGATGCAAGTTTTCTTTGCTACTGCTGAAATTAAGGTCAGCGTTGCAGCAGACTGAAATGGGAAATTGCATTTTCCTGTCAAAAAGGCAAAAGATCAATGCAAAGGTCTGCATTTCTATTCAATGATATCTTCCCCCCGATGGGTATTTCAACATCCTGCATGGAAACTGAGGGAAGAAAAACAAATAACCAAGGAGTAGTGTCTGTTTTCTGACCCATCCCACAGCATTTTCATCACTGGAATAATAATGAGCCATCAGAGCTCCTCTAGCCTTTGAAGCATCCAGGGGCTCTGTGCATACCTTAGCTTCATCCTTAATTTTATGTAAGATCATTCAGAAGCAAGTTCAGTGCAAGGTTATTTGGTTTATATACAAACCATTAATACATACAAATGTATTTATATAGTTTTATGTATAAACCATGTATAGATACACACCTGATGCAAGTTTTGGACAGCTTTCAGAGCTGTCTGCAGATTGCATATCTGTCATTGTTGCTGAGTGCTCAGCAAGCCCTAGAAAGCATTGTGACACAAAGAATGGGTACAGGAGACCTACCAAATGTTGATGTTAGAAATAGTAAGTCTTGCCAATACCCAAGATAACAGCAGTAGCTGGATAACAAGTAATTTCATGCTGGTTTTCATCCCTAGGCTTTGCACAGGCAGGAAAGCCATGGGATTGCTCCAGCTTTTCCGAAGCGAGGAGGACAAGCTGTAATTAAACCTCCTCGGTCACAGCATCACAAAGTCTCTCTGCAATGCAGAGGGAAATGGGAGGAAAATAGTCTCATCAAAGAATAGCAACTGGGCCTACCTTTCTAATCAAGTAGCTGAGACCTTTTAGGTGTATTTTTATTGGAAAAAAGAAGGACATCTTGTGGCCTTTCCTACCAAATTATGGGGATATAAGACTTTGTGCTTCTGTACTCAAATATGCAGCATGACCAGGAGCATTTCAGCTAAAGATCAAACCTTTGGTCCTTTGCAAGGTGACATCCTGCAGTGGCCAAGAGAAAGCTGTAACACAGCTCAAGACCTTTGTCAATGATTTGAAAGCTAGTTTGGCCTTGGGGGGAAAAAAATAATGCTCCTTTGGAAGAATTCAAGGGTGGAAGTTACTGAGAGCTGCTGAGAACTTTGGAGAACACTTAGACAGCAAAATGAATTGAAGTATCACTGTAGGTACAACAGGGGCAGATCCTTCAACCCTTACGAACAGTCTTTGCTCTGTTTGTGTTTCTGCTCTTGACTCAAGTAACTGGGAAAGGAGTTCCAGTTGACTGCAAGATTTTAGGTGTGGTGGGCACTCATTAATTCTTACCTTAAAGCAGGGGATTTAATTTGCTTTCTTCTCTAGGAGTTATTTCATAACTGTTACTTTCCATTGGAAGATTTTTTTTTTTGTATGTGTGTGTGTGTGTGTGTTTCTTGTTTGGAAAACCCCCATTTTTCTCTGAAATATGACCCCTGCCCTCTTCAGAGCTTGGAGACCCTTCAATAGTAATTGCATTGATCCTGCTCTCTGATGGATGCTCCTGTGACTGCCAGACTCGTAGGAAGGGTTCACAGAACATTTGGATGATGCTCAGTTGCTATGGTGACCTCAATCCACTTCTAGTCCCACATCCTTTGATAGGAAAGAGGAAGAAAAGAAGAAAACCATAATTTCCCTTAAATGTTATTGATCATATCTGTACATCAATCCTGCCTGTGCCAGCCCTGTGTACTCTGGTCTTTATGGTCTCCATGTGGGATTTCACTGTATTCTCCCATGATTTCCAGGCATGATTCACTGGGTTTTCCTGTCCCTGTGCCATGAGACCACGTGCCCTGAAATTAGTCTGGGATATGGGAAGAAAGGACTTGTCTATCAGTTCTATCACTGCCTTTCCTGCAATGTTTTGCACAAAACACTGGGTAACAAAGAATTTGCAGGAGCCAGTTCACCCCATCCTGTGGCAGATGTTTAATTCTAATCACCCTTTGGAATTTCCCTTTACGGAATGAGACTTGAAAAATAAACCGACTTCTTTTCAGGTGGGTAAAAAGGATGGAATGATCTGCCCCACAGGATCAGTCCCTCAAATGTCCTTGGGCATCAGTTCTTATTCAAACACACAAATACAAACAAGGCTTACTAATTTTGCCCTTGATTGTCCCCTGCCTCAGTTTTCTTGCTTTCTAAATAAAATCACTTAATCTTGTCCTGTCCCCATGTGAGCATTATGTTCACAAATCCCTTTGTCAAGGTAAATGGTGATATACAGTAAATTGTGGAGTAATAGAATCCTGGAATGATTTGGGTTAGAAGGGACCTTAAAGATCATATTGTTCCAAATTCCTGCCATGGGCAGGGACACCTTTCACCAGCCCAGGTTGCTCCAAGCTCCATCCAACCTGGCCTTGGATGCTTCCAGGGATGGGGCAGCCACAGCTTCTCTGGGCACCCTGTGCCAGGGCCTCACCACCCTCACAGCCAAGAATTTCTTCCCAATATCTGATCTAAACCTTCCCTTTGTCATTTTGAAGCCATTCCCTCTTGTTGTATCACCACATGCCCTTCTATAAATGACTTTTAATCTCTAGATTAAAGTATTCTCTGTGGGGCATGAGGCTGGAGAGACCAAAACCCTGGAAACAGTAGAGGGAAGCCCTTAGCATGGGGAAAGCTTTGAGAACCTGGAAGTTCGTGTGATCCATAACCTTCCCTGCCTGCTAATTACTACAAATCCTGCTAATGAGATTGTGAAGAAAAATTAGCTCATCCAAGATCAATCAATCAATCAGTCAATCATGGAATCATAGAATGGTTCTTGGAAAGGAGGTTAAAGGTCATCTCATTCCAACCCCTGTCATGGGCAGGGACACCTTCTACTATCCCAGGTTGCTCCAAGCCCCGTCCAACCTGGCCTTGGACACTTCCAGGGATGGGGCAGCCACAGCTTCTCTGGGCAACCTGTGCCATTTTACCCCTCCCCAAAAGAGCCATAACAAAGGAACTGGGATGGTTGGGTTGTGTTTGTGTGGGATCGTGTGTTTCCAGGCACAGGACTGGGCAGAGGGTTAATGTTCCCTTCTAATGAAGCAGAGTCTCCATGTGGGGAGCTCCGAGAGCACAGCAAAGCTGTTAAGTATCCTGCTGTTCCCGACTGTGGCTTTGCCAGCCGGCTGAACAGATTGCTGGGCCCTGGGAGCAGCAGGCAGCAAGAGGGGAGGGAGTGAAAAGGCCCAGCGTGGTGGATGCTGGGGAGTGGGGCGTGAGGGCTCGCTGATTTATTTCCTATTTAGAAATTAAATGTTCAGCTTCTAATCAGTGCTATGTAAAACAGGGGGTAAAAAATTCCTGTTCCTGCCTAAGCAGCTCGTTATCCACATAGTGAGGATTGTAGGAAATGTTTTCCTCAGCCTCTCCTTGCCCCAGTCTCTGCACTTTCTGAAGGGACACAGTTAACGTGCAGCAAAATCCGTGTAGACTTTAAACACTGGTCTTAATGCTGTAAAAATCCAACCTTTTGAAGGATTACCTGTGTGAACCAGCCCTGCAACCCATAATCCCGGGATGGGAACAACAGGAATGAGGGAAAATTGTGGGCAACACACTTCGGGACGGAACGTCTTTGGAAGCCTTTCACCCCCTCCTACTCTGCCACTAATAAGGGACAAATGCTGGAACAAAAGGGTTAAATGCAAGCTGTGTTCAGATAAACAAAGCTGTGGGAGATGAAGCAGGTGCCCTGCCAGCTGACACCCAAAGCAGCCAAAATTTGGCACCAGGGAGAAGATCTAAAAGGCTGCTCTGAGCTCCGAGACTCACCGTGCACAGGCTGTTTCTTGGCTTCAGCTTTGCCAGTCCTGCCCACTTTAAATCAGGAGCAACAATTGCTTGCATCGAATTTCTCACCAGCTGGAGCATAGCAAGGAGTGAATTATGTTTTCTGGGTCTCAGTAAATAAAAATCAAGGAAGAAAGTCTGACAAATGTGCAAGAAAAGGTTAGGAAAGGTCTGGGTCTCTGCCACCAACTCAGTGGGGAGCCTTTGGCAAGTGCTTTGAATTCTTTTTTTCCTCCTCCTTCTTTCACCTCTTCATACAGAAAACAGAAATAAGCAATATTTTCAGTACTTGGTCTTTGGAACTGATAATTCAGCATTCTGATGGATCTTCTATAGGATCTCTAAGCAGTACTGCAAATAACTTCTAATTAATAATGTCAATTAAAGCACTAATGAAAGGTTTGCATTTCTTCCCAAAGAGTGACACTCACCTGTCCTGTCTGGTCAAACAGTGAATAACACAGTCTGTCAATGTGCTGGATAAACCATCCTGTGTCAAGGATAACTGTGGCTTTTTCAGAAGTTCATTGACTAATATGAACAATTCTTGATTTAATAAATGGTGTTGTAAGACACTGTTTAGTAGCTGATGTTGTGTCCATGTTTCTGCATTTTGAGTTTAACTACATGTGAAAAGCACAGATGTCATCCATGTAAAACATAAAATCATGACATTTAAGGTGTTACTATGATAGAATAATAGAGTTATAGAAAGGCTTGGGTTGGAGGGAACCTTAAGGATCTTCCAGTTGCACCTCCTGCCGTGGGTAGGGACACCTCCCACTAGCCCAGGTTGCTCCAACCTGGTCTTGGACACTTCCAGGGATCCAGGGGCAGCCACAGTTGCTCTGGACAACCTGTGCCAGGGCCTCCCCACCCTCCCAGCCAAGAATTTCTTCCCAATATCCCATCTAACCCTGCCCTCTGGCAGTGGGAAGCCAGTCCCCCTTTTCCTGTGACTACACATCCTTTTCAAAAGTCCCTCAACAACGTAGTCCTTGAATTAATCCCCTGAAAAATGTGTTTCCAGTCAAAATGCAGATGAAAATCATATTTTGTTTATTCTTCATTTCTGGGAGAGCAACATATTTCGTTATACCATTGTATAATCATATCAGTGGGCTTTTTCTTCTTCATCAGTGAAGTCTGATTCACCTGTTCCTTATTGTTTATGCCCTAAGAGTAAAGCAACAAGAGGATCCTGTGAAAGCCCATGCAGTCAGTCAGGGGCCCCACAATATTGCCCACTCAGCAAGAGTAAATTTTCTGAGTTTTGTCTGGAGTCAGAAAGGCACTCAAATGAAATAATAACAAAAATGCCATTTCTGGGTAATAGTGTGAAAAATGAGAGGGGCTGCCCTATGCCTGGGCTTCCTTACAACCCCAAATGCAAGCTCAGGTTCTGTGCCTGTATGTGTAAATATGTTAAATGTTAAACACAGAAATAATCCATATGAACTCCATTACATTCTCCTGGTTTTCTGTCAAGCAAATACCCATATTTTGGTGCAGGATACATAAATATACATTGTCTGAGAGAAGGGCAGCAGCAGCACACGGGAATTTAAAGGTGCTACAGGGAATTTAGGGAATTACAGGTGGCGGCTGAATGTTCCCTCATTATATCCTTGTGTATGAATATAAATATAAATATAAATATAAATGTCTGTGTATATATGTACACACACACACAAATATAATGGTATACATGAATATGTTATTCCAATATTTAATAGATGGACTTTGACTTTTAGTTGTAATTCAGGACATGAAGTTCAATATAAATCTAATTGACTTCCCAGTAGCTCATTAGGGAAAATTAGGTTGATGGATCAAACCTAAAAGCCTGAACAGTCAAAGGTTGTACTGGAACTGTCTTCAGTGCATTAGTAGGGCTTAGAAATATAGAAAAATATGTTAATAAAAGGCAAGTTTGCTCTTAGAGCAATCAGAATATTAACTTCGTTGAAAGTGTGAATCCCTTCATAATGCCCAAACACAGTGAAATGCAATAATAATTTGTGTATGTATATAAAAATATCTCTATAAAAAGCCTATTCATGTCAGAAACCTAAATTAACATGATATTTCCATGTTATTATGGATGTCATGAAATTCAAAATGAACTCAAATCAGATATTTTAACATAAGTGTGACTACTACCTATATTTGGACTGAAATAACAGCAATTTGTATTTCATCCTTTTTAGATTATAGGAAAAAAAACATTAAAAATGTTTAAACATAAGAAAAATATCCTTTTCTGAGCCATCAGTGTAATATGCAGGATGCCAGGAACATCAGGCTTCAATCCATTTAATAGTGGCCTGGTGTTTCTCCAGAAAAAAAAACCAGAAAAAACTGTCTCTGGACAGTTTGTAATGTCAAATGACTCCATAAATCATGAAATAAAACTGGATTTTTATGAGTCAAAGAGGGAGTTTTTTTGAGGTTTTCTTGCAGCTCCTTCTGAGCCTGTTTTTGTGGGTCACTGTGAGGTGACTTTGAGTGAGGAACCAGTCCCATGAGAGCTGCTGATTTGAGTGACCCATGCTATGGAAGACACCAGGAAAGACAGGGATAAAGGAACACTCAAGGTTTGCTCCTTGACCCTCTAATTGCCAACTGAACCCACAGGTAAAAATTCCCACACGACCACCTAATATCTGTATTCTGAATTTGGATTTTAGCAACACATGTCTGAGCTATATCACTGGCAGGAAACCTGGGGTTTGGCAGATTTAGGAGGGAAATGGGTCTGTTGAAAATATTCTGCAGAACCTTCCCTGTTACTCTGCCAAGTACCTGGAGCACAGCCCCAGCTCTGCTGCAGCACCTGCCAGTTCAGTCTGATGGAGCAGATGAACAATCTCTGCTAGAAAAGGTTTGCTCAGAGCATTGGTGACTTCTCAGAATTTTTAGACTTACTCATTATTTGTAAACACACAAGAATTAGAGTTATAGAATCATAGGATATCCTGGATTGGAAGGGACCCACAAGGATTATCCAGTCCAACTCCTGACCCTGCACAGGGCATCCCAACAATCCCACCCTGTCCCTCAGAGCATTGGCCAAACACTCCTTGAGCTCTGTCAGTGCCCACTGCCCTGGGGACCCTGTTCAGTGCCCAACCACCCTCTGGGGGAAAAACCTTCAGAGGGGTTTTCTAGACTCCCTCCATCATCCTCACATTAAACCCTCTTTTTTTTCTATCTCAGAAAATCAAAAAGCATGTCTGATTTATTATAGAAGAGAGAGATTGGTTTTAAATTATTACATGATCAGGAATTTGAAAAAGTATAAATGGGAAAATGCATTTTATGCTGCTCTGAATTATTTTAGATCCTTCAACGTTTTCTCTTTTCCCATAGGATCAAAATCAGACTCTGCTGGGATTTTACTGTTAGTAAAAACCTTTGCACACAATTTGAAGGGTTTTTCCAATCCCTAATTAATATTGGACCATCAGGGTTAAAGGAGGAGCAACCTGGAGCCCTGTGGTCACTCCAGAGGACTCAGAACTGAGCTGCTCTGAACATTTAACCTGCTGCAGTGGTCAGTGAAGTGCTGGCAATATTTTTTCCACTGGTCTGTGGGCCCCTGGCAGAGCTTTTTGCAGCAGCCTCATGAGGCTCCTCGGTGTCTGTGCACGATGCAGCAGCACCACTCCATGGCTTCTGCATCCCCCAACACTCAACCTGAGCCACAATCCACTGAGGGGCCAGGAAAGTCTGACTTCAGCCCATTGGGGATTAAATATTTAGCATCTTGGGTGGGAATTTGGCTTTAGGGGCTCCCAGCAATATTTTTTGGAAGGATAGAAGAAAGGAAATGGAAATAAAGAAAGGAAAAAGACATTTTTTTAATGCAAACTCAAATTGTTATCATTTCATGTTGTAACATCTGTGTACATTTAGTATGCAAATCACCATGGATTTTGGCACAGCGTTTTTGTAAGTGTGGGGGTCTTTCTAATTTTAGAACCTTCCACCTCACCTAAAAATATAAAATAAAATTTAAAAAGAAAGAAAAAAAAGTCCCCCAAAAACCTTCCTCATCTGTTCTCTTATTGTTCCTGCAATTTGATCAAACTTCCTGATAACCAGATATTTATCAATAAAATGCAATCAACCATCTTCTGAAAACCACTTTCCATTCATAAAATCACAGGACTGATAATGAGATAAAGATTTAAACTTGCAGTTCTTCTCTGGGCTCTGCTGCATCCATTCCTCTTGTGGGAAGCAAACTATTATCAAAATTAAATTGCAAACTATTATCAGGAAAGAATTAATTACTTCTATTCTTCTCATTTCAGGTTGGGAGGTAGATAATTTGGGGCAAACCCATGCAGGTAAGAACCAGCTGTGCTGCCTAACTTTTAGGTAACTCTGTTCTCAAAAACTGTGCAGAGCACATGGAACTATCAGATTATTGGAAAGTTGTTTGTGTATCAACCATTACGACAGTGATGCATTTAGTTCATTGTAACTCTCAGATAAAAAGTGAAATGAAAAATCTCCTAAGTCTTTATAAATTAGTGTGATTTAACCTAAACCCACAAAATTAAATTATGGTACTAAACCAAACTAGTTTCTGCTTTTTGTCATTGATGGATGAAAATAATTTTTCAGTGACTCCCTGAATACTGACCTATGGATTAGAAATGTAAATTCCTAAAGATACAGTGTTTGACTTCCATAATTTTACAATCAAATTTTTCCTGGTTTGATTGTCTGTGTTTTTAGCTATGTGCTTGTTGCTTGCAGCAGCAATCTTCTAATTTTAGAGGTTCAACTTTGATTTAAACTCACAAGTAAAATCATGTTTACTTCCTGAGAAGACAGAATCAAGTATTTATTGCCTTTGGGCCTGATCTAAACTAATAAAAATCAATTGCATCCTATTCACTGATTTCCACAGACACCAGTTTGGGTCCTAATAGAAAACACAATCAAAACCATTTCATACCAAATTTCCACTTTTCCAGGTGATTATGACCTGCTGGAAAGCACAGCCCAGTCTCCCTTGGGTAAGAAATAAAACCATGGATTTTTTTTCCTCTTTTTATTTATCTCTGTTAAAAAGAAAGCTCAGAGGTTGTTTTTTTTTCCCCTGCCATTTTGGTATTATCTTCTAATCAGTGCTAATTTTCATGACATATTTTCTGCTCTGTTACTTTTAGCAGTATTATGAAAATTCATTCCTGCACTATTAAGCCTTGCAATCTAGGGAAGTGTGTTGCTATAAATTATATCTACCTGCTTAACAGTAATTACTAAATGGTGTTAAAGACAGTCAACACCATGATTCAGTTGTTACTTTCCACAGAAAACTAGGGATGAATGTGCAAGAGTCATTTACCAAAATTTGCCACGTAATGCAATGTTTTTAAATGAATGCTGTGATTAAAGAGATATATTCTGCTGCATGGATGGCAAACACATCCTCTAAAAATAAGGTCGTGAGCTGCTTGACTAAACTGCTCCAAGAATTCAAAGCAGCACAACCTTAATAACAAACCCCAAACCCAAACCTTGGAAATTACCATCAGTTTTGGTCAAGGCACAACTGAAACTCCAAAACCTGTAATAAATGGAAGCTGTTCTGCTGTGCTGGAGAGGAGGAATTGCAGCCAGAAGCCCAGCCCAAGTTTTTTAACCAAGACACTGAGCTCTGGCAAGGTAATGGTGCTTAAAAAGAGCATCACAAGGGCTGTCCCACCTCAGGAAGCCTCATAGCAAAGTGAGTGTGAAGAGATTCCCTTCCTCTTCTACCCCCAACTCTTGTTTTCCAGTGCAGTTTTAAGCCTAAGTGTGTCAGTGAAAGCCATTTAGGATCTGGTCCTTATAGAAGATTAGGCAAAAAATTGGGTATTTAAGCAAATATTTGCTTAAAATTGAGCTTACAGACCAGAATTGCAACAATTATTAGCCAGAGGAATGTAACAGGTTCTGAATCAAGTTTTAAATTGTCACCTGAAGCCACCATCTGTAAATGAACATATTGCCCTGAAGACAGAGATTGGAGAGAGATTCCCACTCCACCTTTCCTTTTTCTGCACACCTGTTTTCCTACAACCCTTTCCCAAAAATTCACTCTCAGATCAGAGCCTATGCTTGAAGATAAATGAGTGGGATACCTGACATCTGACCACAGGAAAGCAAACCAGCTGCCTGGATTGCAGGATATAAACCATGGATATATAATGGCTAGTTCAGAAATCCCACATATCCTGCCTGGCTTCCAGCAGCTGGTCCAAAAACATCATGTTGGCCTTATGTTTACACTCCAGTCCCACACATGTGCCTCAGATCACTTAAAATAGCACAAAGGGCTTGTGTTGGACTGGACTTACCCTTTGTCCCCCTGAAATGTAGATGTCCACAGCAAAGCTGGATTCCCGAGATGCCTTTCAGAATCCATGGAGAGAACTGGACATTTAGCTGCCCCCTGGTTTAGGTGCCCACTTGAGAATGAGATTTTTGGTGGCCTGGAGACACTAATTACTCTGATTACATATTTTTGCTCTCTGGTGGCCAACTGTAGGTAACTGGCTCATCAAAGATGTCATTAAACGTCACAATTAAAATCCTCTATGGATATCCAGATAAACAACCGTTTCAGTAGAACTGTGGGGTTTCCTTTTCAAGGGGAGGGAGGGCATGTCCTGGCGTCTGCTTCCATGTCACATTCCCAATTTGGCACAGGGGACATCAGCAGGAATTGCACTGAGGACGGCTGGTCTGAACCTTTCCCTCATTATTACGACGCCTGCGGCTTTGATGAAAATGAGACAGAGTCTGATAACCAGGTGGGAATTAGTCTTGTAATTAAAAACAAATGAAGGGGGGGGAGCAGCACCACTGCTTTTTGCCCAGCCTCTGGTCATGTAATGATTTGATAGTGATAAGAATAAGCAATCACATATTTATGGGTATAAAAGTGTCAGGTTTAAATCCTTCTTAGCCTGGTACTGAATATTTACAGAAGATGGGTTTTTACTGTTGATGCAGCTTGTAAATTATAGAATCATGGGTTAACCTGCACTTCTTCCCCTATTGACTAAAGAATTCCTTGGCCAACTATTTTTTTCCTACAGATATGTGCACAATGATCAAAAAAAAAAAAAATAGAGATAGCTTTTGGTAGGTCTCTGACAAATAACTTCATGGTGCACAGAGCTGAGGGCACAGCTGACCTAGAGCAGAGCTCTGATATCCAGTGAGATCTCAGAGGAAACAGAGGAGAAACCAGGCTGTTCAGGAAACAAACCCTGCCTCTGGTTCCCCCTGCATGCTGATAGGGTAAGGAAGATGTGGCTTTGGATGAACCCTTTAACCACGTGTTGTTTGCCTCCCAAGGATTACTACTACCTGTCTGTGAAGGCTCTGTACACAGTGGGATACAGCACTTCCCTGGTGTCCCTCACCACTGCCATGGTCATCCTGTGTCGTTTCAGGTGAGTCAGGACATGGGCAATGAGCTGTTCAGTCACTGGAGGAGAGAAGCTGGAGCTCATCTGTCCAAACTTTCTCCTCAGCAGATGTAGGATACAAGGGAGAAAACCTTTTAATTGAGTTGCTCCCCCAGCTTGGACACACTCCAGCAGTCACATTTCAGTAGGCTCTAAACGCATCAGGAGAAACTTGGTGTCTGTTTTATGAAGCTTCAGAAGATGCATTGGACTGGGTCTATTTTATGCTACAAGAAAATGCCCAAAATCTCCCCTTGCTCAGGTTTAGGATCAGTACTACCCACAGTCCTGGCTGATAAATATTGCTATTCTCAGCACCAAGGTGCTCTGGCCATGTGCAGGTAGGCCCAGTGGAATGTTTCCATGAAATACAACTATTTCCTGCTTTATTTCTCCTATTTTCCCCTCCCTTCCTCTTTGCTCTCTAGGAAGCTTCACTGCACTCGGAATTTCATCCACATGAACCTCTTTGTTTCCTTCATCCTACGTGCAATATCTGTGTTCATCAAAGATGGGGTTCTTTATGCTGAACAGGATGGCAACCACTGCTTTATCTCAACAGTAAGTGAAACTGAAACCTTGATTCCTTCCAGCATGAGACAACAGAAAATAGTGAGGCAGGCACAAGCCTGTTGAGTATCATAAACTGAGATGTCACTGAGAGAAAAGGTGGCAAACTTCCCTCCCAGTTCACAGCCAAACTGGATGTTATATCCCATGATGTCACCAGAGCCCAGTGATCAATCCTTCAGGACAAACCTACAGGTTTTGGTTTCTGCTCAGATTGCTTCTCCCTTTCACAATCTGCAGAGCAGTAGGTGGGATGAGAGCAGGCACAAGCAATTTCCTTCCTCTGAAGGTCTGCTTGTTCTCCAGAGCCTCATTTGTTCTGGATGTCAGGCGGAGTCATGTGTAAACAGGGTGACCATTCACACAGAAAATGCATCTGATGGTCACACTCCCAGCAAATCATTGGTATGAGCCACATGTTTGTCTCTGAAGTGTGGAGTTTCATGAAAAGCACTCTCTTCACAGATGCATTTAGCTATATATTATGTGTAAGTCCCAATTTCTTTCACAGTTCAGGCTAGTATTTGGTATGATAAATCAGCTCACTGGGCGTAATTATGATGGAATTGCAAACTGCCTTCTCCTTTATCCATCCAGTTATGAGCTAAATTCCCTGTGAGTCACTTCCACAAGGGAAGTGCAGCTGTGTGGTTTCTTAGTCAGCCTTTTCTTTGTCATTGAAACTAGTTTTTGCCCTTAATTCTTCTCTGTGGAAAAACTGAAGCCATGTTAGTTCTGTAGTTTGTTCCTGCCACTCTTCCAGTGGTGGCATCTGCCTCTTTGTTTTGAAACACTTGAAGGACAGGAAGAGCTTCTGTGAACAAACTCAAGATCTGATGGTTGGAATATGTTGGTTATAGATTTGGCCCAGAGGGTGGAGGGCAAGTGGGAACCAGCCAAAATTGTCAGGCTACCACTGCCCCAGGAAGGAGCTTCCAGTTTATCCACTGATTCTGCTCTGATTTGATGAGAAGTCCTACTTTTGTAGGACTAAAAACATCTAAAACATCTAAAAACATCACTAAGGTACAACACCAGAAAGATCAGTGTGTCCTGCTCTCACAGAGCCAGGGTAGAGCTTGGCTTCCACCATAGGGTTTTGTCAGAGAATCAGAGAATGGTTTAGTTTGGAAAAGCCCTCGAAGATTATGGAGCCCAACCATTAACCCGGCACTGCCAGATCCACCACTACACCATGTCCCCAAGTTACACATCCACACATCTTTTAAATACCTTCAGGGATATTTTAAACACCTTGTGC
This sequence comes from Pachyramphus minor, assembly GCA_013397135.1. Lineage (NCBI taxonomy): Eukaryota > Metazoa > Chordata > Aves > Passeriformes > Tyrannidae > Pachyramphus > Pachyramphus minor. The sequence continues at coordinate 347,669 of VYXB01003813.1, forward strand.
AGCCTCTTCCATGGCTTGACAACCCTTTCATGAAGAAATTTTCGCTAATATCCAATAAAAAACTTCCCTGGTGAAATTTGAGGCCATTTCCTATTGCCCTATCACTTATTACCTGGGAGAAGACCTTGCTACAACCTCCTTTCAGATAATTGTAGGGAGTGATAAGGTCTCCCCTGAGCCCCCTTTTCTCTGGGCTAGACAAACCCAGTTCCTTCTTCTTATTATTTTTTTTTATTATTTTTGTTATTATTTTTGTTATTATTTTTTTTAATTTGCTGCTTTCTCCCCCATCAATGAATGAAAGTTTCCATCATTTTTTGCACTTAATTACTCAACCTTCTTTACTCTCACCCTTACTTTCATTTTTTTGTCCCTGATGATACCAAGGAAGTACAATTCCCACCTGCACTCAGGAGGGTGCATCCTCTCTGATCCCACTCTCAGGGTTCCCTGCAGTCATCCTGCCATTTCACATCCTTCCTTAGGTTTCTCAAAACACAACTGGATTCTTTTCTTCCCTGCACTTAATCCTTGGGAGGGGGTTTAAATCCAGCACTTAGTGTTCACTGAGGACAAGAATTCCCCTCAGTGCAAGACGCTCCTCGACCACCTCCCACTGGTAAAATTGCCTTCTTCCCCTTTCAGGCATCACTCTCTTAAGTGGTACCTCAAATTCTTCTCCTTCTTTAAAAATTTTACTATTAAAAGTGTGCAATACCAGGCCCAGCTCTTTCCACAAAGAGATTTGGAGAGGTTAAAAGCAATTTTTGTTTTCCTGTCTGTTAAGACAGAAGCAACGCGGAAATAACTTTGTTTCTCTCGACTCCCTGCAGGTGGAATGCAAAGCAGTGATGGTGTTTTTTCACTACTGTGTCATGTCCAACTACTTCTGGCTTTTCATTGAGGGATTGTACCTTTTCACTTTGTTGGTAGAAACCTTTTTCCCAGAGAGGAGATATTTCTACTGGTACACAATTATTGGCTGGGGTAGGTGACGTTTCTTGTCTAAAATGTGTCTCATCTGATGTTTCCACACACAGTTTCAAAGTCTAATTTTGGTCTTTGTGTGGAAGTACCTCTGTGTTGTGCTTTTTTTGTCTAAATAGAGTCAAACTGAAACCTGGGAGACACCACATCTCTTGCAGAGATGAAGTCCACCAACAGAAAATCGCCTTCTACAAGATGTGATCTTAATATCAAGCTCTTCAGCTTTCTCAAATCTGCAATCCTAAGTCTAGTCCATTTGCTGAGGCTTCATTTGTGCCTTTCTTCCAGATAACAGCTAAATTGAAAATGTATCCAAAGGGTATTCACATATGCTCATCCTACCTGGATGGGAAATAAAAGCTTGCAGTGGGAAGGAAGAAGATTTCTTTCAGAAAGGCCAGTTGCATGATGATAATCAGTGTAATTGTTTTGCATTCTGGCCTTCTGGAGATAAATTGATTCCTGTGACGTGTTAATTCAAGCAGTTCTTTGCTGATGTTTTTTGCACAGGTCAGATGGTGAATGCAGAAGAATACATTCATTTAAAATGTACCCTGAGAAGATTAAAGTTGATTTTTATACTTAAACATACTTCTGAAATAATTAGAAATAATCTTGTATATTCATGTGTAAAGTCTACAGAAGAAAACCCCCGTGTATTAAACTTTTCTCCTTTGTAAAAAACATCCTTATGTAACCTGAATCTTCAGATAATCCACAAGATAGTTATGTTTTCTCCATTTGAGGCAGCTGTACATACACCAAAATTCACATTTCCTGGCAAAGACTCCCTACAATGGGGAGAAAAAGGTACAGAGGAGGTATAGAAGTAGAGAAGGTAAAGAGAAGGCAGAGAGAAGAAAGAAGGGAACAAATAATCATAAACAATCTATGGCATTACATGGTTACTGGGAAAGGATGGTTACTGGAACAGGTTTTGGAAAAGAAACTATTGGAAAAGGTGTTCAAAGTTCCCTTTGTACTGTCCACAGATGTGCAGCCACATTATAGCTGAGACATAAGTGTGTCCTCAAAGAGAAATTGGGGGTTCTATGCATGAAAATGTGACAATTGTAAAAGAAAAAAATGTATAAATCTCTGCAATCTGAACCAGCCAGAGGCTGCTGGGTTCCTTTTATTAAGTTTTCACCATTTTCATCTCTGTAGGTTTTTCTGAATATGGGAATACTGCAACACAAAATATATTAACTGATACTTATTTTTTTTTTTTTTATTCTGAAGTCTTTACAATGACTGATCTGCCCAGATGGATTCATTCTGTAAAGCAACCTCAAAATATTTAGTTTTGAGTTGAATACCATAAATAATATCCAGCTGTTCAATTTATAGATACCATAGAATCTTAGAAGGGTTAAAAACCACCTCATCCCACCCCCCTGTCATGGGCAGGGGCACCTTCCACCAGACCAGGTTGCTCTGGGCAACCTGTGCCAGGGCCTCCCCACCCTCCCAGCCAGGAATTCCTTCCCAATATCTCACCTAACCCTGCCCTCTGGCAGTTTGAAGCCATTCCCCCTTGTCCTGTCACTCCATGCCCTTGTCACCTGTCCCTCTCCAGCTCTCCTGGAGCCCCTTTAGGCCCTGCAAGGGGCTCTCAGGTCTCCCTGGAGCTTCTCTTCTCCAGGGGAACCCCCCCAGCTCTCCCAGCCTGGCTCCAGAGCTGAGGGGCTCCAGCCCTGGGAGCAGCTCCCAGGCTTTCTCTGGATTCATTGCATCAGGTCCATGTCCATCTTTTGCTCAGGACCCCAGAGCTGGGAACAGACTCCAACCACTTCATATTCCAAGCAGCATCAATAATATCCATTAACAGCACTAAGAGAATCTCCAGACGTGGATGGGTTTGTTCTGGTGTTTTTAACACAATTATTTTCTCAACCCCTGCACGTTCCACCTTGACTGGCAGCTCCCCTGCCCTGGTAGAAGCACTTGGCAGGAGCCAAAGCACTTCCAGACTCTGAATCCGATTCCTGTAGGGCCAAAGCAACCCCTCAGCTCAGAGCTGGTGGGGAGGGAGTTGCACTGAGGCAACAATGAGCAAGAGCTCAGCATTTTGCAGCATCTGGATGTTTATCTGTGTCTTGAAATGTGCTGAGCACGCCACTGTCCTTGTTTGATTAATGAGAGCTACAGATGGCTTTGTTGATCCAGGCAATTTTTTTCCCCTCACATCTGCAACATGTTGGGAAGTTCTCTGGATAGACTGCTGTCTTCCTGAGATCTCTCCTAATGCCTGCCCCGTGCTCAGGGCAGACACAGTCAGCAAGGATAACTCAATTCTCAGCCTTTGGGACTCATCTGTTTTCTAATGTTGCTCAGAAGCTGAAAGGAAGGTGATGAAGAGGCATAAATCTTTTGATGCAAAGGAAAGTTATGTGGGTATATGTATATTCATACAGCAGATGGCTCAAAGCTCCAAGCTGATCTGAAATGTGGGGGGTTTTTGAAATATATTTTTAGGGCACATTTAGTTTAATTCTGCTCTCCTGCACATTTTTTTTTCAGATTTGGAACACTATTCATAGCATCCAAATTAAATAGTACAAATCAGTACAAACCAGACAAAATGTGAGAGCCATGTTTCGTAGAATCAGGGAACCAAAGAATGGTTTGGGTTGGAAGGGACCTTAAAGCTCATCTCATTCCAGGGACACCTTCCACTATCCCATGTTGCTCCAAGCTGGCCTTGAACACTTCCAGGGATGGGACATCCATGAGTTCTCTGGGCAAATATTTGATATATCAAAAATAATTTGATAAAACTAAAATCAGAGCTTGATATTTAAAAATTAATTTTGCTCCTGTGCATCTGATAAGTGCACAGAGATCACTTGTGAGAACAGAAGACTTCAACTGAAATTAAATATGCATGATTTCTCCTCCCCAAAGCCTGTCATTTTATTTCTTCATATCATCTTCCTTTCAAATATTCCTCCATGTGCTTATTTAAAGGAGGAGACCTCTGTCAGTCATCTGGGTCTAACAGGGAAATTTTTATTTCTGGGAGTGGGAATTTGAGATTTGACAGAGACTTATTTAAATGGGTTCAGTCAAATGACTAATTAATGTGACATCAACACAACCTTGCAAAATATATGAAATATAATTGTTCCTGTCAGCTTATATCAGTCCCATTCACTGCAGTGAGCTGGGTTATCAGGGTCCTTGTTTTGTTTGCTTTTTAGCACTTCATTTTTCCAATGGTGCCTGAATAGATGGCAGCAGTTTCTTAATCAACACTTTTATTTACAATAAAATGTAGATTCAACTTACCTAGGGTTGTCTTGCAAGACTGCATTACTTTATAAAAACATTTCCACTGAAAAATCACACTTTTAGATTTTTCACAAAGGAAAATAAATCCAGGTTTCTCAGTGGATTCTTGGTGTTTTGATTAAATTTGCATTTTACATGCATTTTTTGAAGGAGTGGAGTAGTGTCTGGAATAGAAATTAGATCCTTGCTCCAGTATTTTGCTTGCTCCAAAAGAGATTTTGAGAGCCCGTTTTTTGTTGTGCTTTTTTCTTTTAAAGAAACAATTTTAATATTCCCGTGAGTAAAGGAAACTCCTCTAATGATTTGTTTTGGTTGAATAAGTAAAGCAAAATTAGTTATTTACACAATAACAGAGAAAATGCAACATATTAGCAAATCATTTACAACAAAACCTCGGAAGAATCCAGGGAATCCAGTAATGCCATTGCAGCTCAACATCTGACACTCTGCAATTATTGCATCATTACAGCTGCTCTATTCTGTGCAGACTTTGTTTTGCTCCTCATGCAACAGGACATAGTGCAGCAGCTTCAGGCAATGATGGCCTGAAGCAGCCTCATTTTTCCCTGTTATCAGTTTTGCTCCTGCAGTCCCTCCCCTCCCACTGAGGTGGATGTTTCTAGAGCTCTGAATTAAAGCAATGAAATATTTGGTGCACAAGGGCTGTTAGGAAGCAAAACCTCAGTGGAGAGGTGGGATAAAGTGCTCATTGCAGAACGTTAGATGTGTCTAGAACTTCTAATGGTGTCACCTTCTTGTGCTCTGCAGGTACCCCGACCATCTGTGTCACTGTGTGGGCAGTGCTGAGGCTGCACTTTGATGACACTGGGTAGGTATTGCTGCCTGGGAAACCACCTCCTGTGCCTTCAGCATCATGGTGAGGGTGAAATGGCAATGTAGGGATCAGAGGATATAGAATCATGGAGTCACTGAGGTTGGAAAACACCTACAAGATCATGAGGTTCAACCTTGGATTGACCCTTAACTTGTCCCCCAGCCCTGAGCACTGAGTGCCACATCCAGTCCTTCCTTGGACACCTCCAGGGTCGGGGACTCCACCACCTCCCTGGGCAGCCCCTTCCAATTCTTAACAACCCTTTCAGTGAACAAATTCTTCCTGATGCCCAACCTGAACCTACTCTGGTGCAGCTTGAGGCCATTTCCCCTCGTCTTATTTTCTCCTTCCCTTTCTGACATTATTTTTTTGTGTACACAAGTGATTCAGGCCCAGTGTTCAAGTCCTGCCCTGTTCATGTGAATATGGAAGCACAGTTTGATGTCTGTGCTGTTATTGCACAGGGGAATTCCTAAAAGAAGCTGTGGGCATCAAACCTATAAACCTGCAGCTGACTCAGTGGCCCTCCATTCCCTGCTCCAATAAATTAGTGGAGTCCAGGATGTGGTTTATCTCATCTTAAAAGAGCTGTGAGGTGAATCACACATGTAATTCCTGCTTCTTTCCAGCTGATTATGGACAAGGACAAAAGGGATGAGCTCAGCTGTAGAAATTACTGGAGGTATCTCTGATGAAATGAGTGAAATCTGCACAAGGCATTGCTGAGCTTTGCTTTACTGAGGCAATTAGGAGTTTAGCTTCCTGCTGAGGAGTATTTCCAGCAGGGGAGATGAACAGGGGTGAGACACAAATCCATACCCTGTCTTCTGCGTGAAGAAAAAAATTAAAATTTAAATAAAGAAAGATTCAAGAGGGTAGATTGTACCTAAATCATCTCTTTTGGTAGAGAAAAAAAAAAAAACCAAACAAAAAAACCAAACACAAACCTGCAAATATCCTGCATCCTTTTCTAAAGGACCAGAAGGAAAAGCTGTTCTCAGAGATGGACCTGAATATCTCGGTAGTCAGTAGATTGGCTGGTTTGATAGGGCAGCAGACATGGCAGGTAGGGTTGGATGTGTATGTACACCCTGAAAACGCAAAATTAGCCGTGTTTTTTCCATGACATCTATGTTTGAACTTGGTGAAATGTTAGAAAAATGAGGGAGGCTGAGTAAAATTTCACAAATTCATCAGTGGTTCTTCGAAAACATAGAACTGAGTGAAAGGCATTTTGTACCTGAATCCCATTTCCGAGAGATTTGGGCTTATGCTTAAATTTCTTCTCATACTGGGGATACCTGGATGCAAAGCTTGCACAAGACTCATTGTTCTGCCAGGTTTTCTTCATCTTTCTTGTTTCAGACTCTCTGGAAAACACATAAAGCCCTTCCTCCACTGGGGATACCAGTGCTTTGACCCAATGTTCTATTGTGACATTAAGACAAATTAAATCAGTTATTTCCATGCAAAACAAGCCAGAAACCCCTGTCGTGTCATTATGATGATCACAACACTGCTCCTAAATGCATTAATTCCTCTTAGGAGTCCAAATAAGGTTTTGCAGGTAGAGAGAACCTCTCACAGAAATAAAAACAGAAAAAAAAAAAAAGAAAACAACAAACCTTTATTTTCTTTTACTTAGAGGAGCTATTTAGCATGCAACACGTTTAGGCAGATTCTAGCTGAGAGTCTCAGTGGTTACTTCTTTAAAAATCACCAAGCATTGTTCAGGGGGTGGGGGAGAAGCCAACACGAGCCTGAAAACGCTGCAGGAATTACTGAACTAGAAAACCACAGTGGCAAAGGCATGGACTGAAATACAGACTCACAGTCTGAATCTCCTTCTGCTTGTTCCTTATAAAACCGGCAGAGCTCCCTTGACTTCAGCTCCTGACTCCCTTCCCTGCCCGTGACAGGTTTGTGGAGATAAATGCAGCTGTCTGTTTATCCAGAGCTCTGGTATTGAATTCAAGGGAGTTATTCCAGATGGACACCAGAGATGTGGCAGAGAGCAGACTCTGGCCTTTTCAGATGGAAATCACATCCCTCCCCCAGCCCACGGGCTCCCTTCCCTACATCCATCCTGGAAAAGAGTCCTGCACTGTAGTGATGCATTTGAAGGAAATTAGGGAGCCTGTTTATGTGGAGCAGCTTGTTGGCTGATAACACTGACTGCTCTGGTGTGTTTTGCTTGTTTTTTTCCTTCTGGCCACGTTTATCTGAGGAGAAGATGATGTTTCTCCCACTCCATCCATCCTTCAGATGTCACAGGGACCGGGACGAAAACAGTCCCTGATAAAACCTCTGTGTGAGCTTGATCTGATTCCTTATTGGCATCTACAAGGTAGAGGTTGGAAATTGAGCTCATCCTGTAAAAGCTGAGGAAAAGATCTAAAAAGAATAGGAATTTTTAGGGCATGAGGTATTACCCCAGAGCACATATTTAAAATACATCAGTGTGGAAAAAACACCCCAAAACAGCCTCTAAGTGTCTCTTTTGTCCCAACCAGATTCCAGGATAATTAGCTGGGCTGTCCATGTCTTCAGTAGAGATGACTGGAACTAGAGGAGGAAGATTCCCTATAATTTCTCATTTCTACATAGACAAACCACCATACATCAATATCTAATTAAATTAATATCAGAATTTTCCCAGATTCTTCCAGCATTGGTCAACTCACTAAAGGCTTTCAGGGTAGATTTAATGTCCATTTTAAGGAGGTTGAGGTCTGAAACAGTGGGTAATTTTCAGAGGCAGCACCTAATTTATAAACACATAAAAATAATTTAAAAGCTAATGGGTGATTTTAGGTGCTTTTGTTTTGGGGACTACAGTTGTTGATCACTGAAAAAAGCCTGATTTCCAGGTGAGGAGTTCCCTTGAACATTTATCCACTTCCAAGTATTTTAAGCTGGGCGTCCACAGTGAGGTAACTCAAAAATGTTAATTTGCATTTGAAAATCTCAGCCATCAGTCTCGTGGATTTGGGGTGATTTTAGGTTTCTGGGCATTGCAAACAGAAGCAAAAATACATAATTTTGTGCAAATTTGACACCCCACCTCTAAATTTTCTCTCTTCCCACCAGCTGTAGCACACACATCCTTGTTATTGCTTTTATGAAAATCCACTGAAATATCATTTAAGTGAAATATAATAAAAATTGTTCAATGGAAAACGTAAATTCAGCTGGAATTTCTGAGCCAGGCATCACTCAGCCACTTGGGATTTCTCTCACATGCAATGTTAGGATGAGATTTTAGCTCTGCCTCCTCACTTTTACACATGTGAATAGTTTTGTTCAAAGGAGAGACTTTCACTTTTCCCTCAGATGCCACCAGACGACCATTTAAGTGACACAGAAGTTGCTTTAAGCTCTCCTAAGACCAGCAGTGTTTTATTCCTGTGTGTTCTTTCCAATTGTTTCTTGGCACCTGACAAATGCACCGTGACAGCCGCTGCTGGGACTTGTGGCTGTGCTCCCAGTGGGAGGGAAAACCTCCTCCTCAGAACTGCAGGTACAAAGCAGGCAGTTTTCTGTCATTTTTGTGTTTTCTAGAGGGAAATATCAGTGGAAGAAAGTGGAGAAAAAGAAACAAAAATTTTAGCTGACAATCAAATTTTAAAATAGTCATTAAGACATATGTCTCAGTGATATATAATTGTCATTATAATAGTATAATATAACATATTAGTATAATAGCAGGAGTGAGAAAACAAGATTCTTTTCATTATTAGTAGTTTTCTAGCTTTAAAAATGTCTGTTAGCATTAAACCCCCATATGTCTGTGGGTCCTGTATTTAGCTTTCACTACAAATAAATGTCCAAATGAACTTATGTGTAGTTCTTCTGGAGAACTTCTGGAGAATTCTTTGGTGAATCCAGAGGACAATTTTAAATCCTCAGGTAGAAATGTGATTTTATTTATGATCCCTCATTCCCAACAGCATAAAAAAGGGGCTGAACCCAAAGGTTGTGCAGTACTTGAACCTTCTCAGATGAATCTTTGCTCCTTGGTAGGACTTTCATTCCCAAATGTGAATATAACCAGGCTCTGGTACATCCTGGTGTACTAGAAATGTGTAAGAATCCTCATATCAAGGATCAGAAAAAACCCAGGTTCAGCTCTGGTAACCGTGGAAAAGCAGCTGAGAAATCAAACTTTGGAATAACCCTTTGGGATATCCCTGTCTTTTTTTTTTTTTTTAAACAAAGAGACAAATTTACAGTTGTACTGTAGGCACAGAAACATATATTAAGGCATTTTCCAAAATGTCTAAGCTGTTTAGGAGGAAGTGCCATTTCAATTGCTACAAAATTACTTATTTTACTTTCATGTAAGTTGGGAAAGGCTGTTAAATAAAGCTACCACAGGGACAAGCTAAAGAACTTGTACTTTGAACTCAAAATAATTTAGCTACAAGACCAACCTGCCTCTCTCTTCCCCATTTAAAATGGTTGTAAGTGTATTAATTAATTTGTTATTTCTTTTTTTCTTCCCTTCTCTCTCCCTATCCCATTCTTTCCTCAATGGCTGCAGCTGCTGGGACATGAATGACAACACTGCCTTGTGGTGGGTGATCAAGGGGCCTGTGGTTGGATCAATCATGGTAAGTAGGACTTGGAGTAGACACTTCCCCACCTCTTCTGAGAAGAAATAACCAATTTATATATCTTCAAATACCTTTACAAACTATGCTGGGCTGAATGCCCATCGTTTGCCAGCCACAATGATTTGCAATTCCACTGTTAAAAAGAAGTTTTCTTTCAAATTAAATGGAGGTTCTCTGCCTGCAAGCAAAGACTGTGCAGGCAAAGGGTTATTTGGTTGTTTAAACATAGATACCAAAAGAACCCAGAGTGTGTGGAACATTTGTCTGGGGCTGGGAGACACGGAATAGGATGTGTGGGAATCCTGGGCCATTTGGGACAGCAGCTGAAGGCCAAATGGGACAATCCAGGACAATACTAGATGCCAGTGAACAGGAAAACAGACTCTGGCTGCTGAATGGAACTCATTTCACAGCAGCATTTATTTAATATTAGATTTATAATAGTATTGTGGTCATTGTGCAAGTTGTCTGCAAGGTATCTAAGCTCTCTTTAGCTGATGGAGATCTTGGATTTGACTCAAATGCTGTTGGATACCTATTTATGGATGATTGAAAGGTTCTAATGAGCCCTGTTTGGGCTTCACAGAACCACAGGAGGGTTAAGATTGGAAGGGACCACTGGAGGTCGTCTTGTCCAACCTCCCTGTTCAAGCAGGATCCCCCAGAACACATTATTCAGGATTGTGTCCAGATGGCTTTTGAATATCTCCAAAGGAGGAGATATTCTGGTGCCCCAAAAGAATATGGGAATTTTAATCTTTAATCATTTATACTGGGTTTCTATTGATAGCTCTAAAGAACCAAGAACCTTCTCCATCCATTTGCAGTCCTTGGATCAGACAGAAACTCCTTCTGAAGTTGATGCATCTGCTTTAGGTTCTTGGTTCTCCCTACAGGGTTAAAACATTGTGTAAGGGACCAACTCAAATTTCCACTGTTTTCTTCTGGCTTTGAGAAGCTTTGGAGTTGGTGGCAGCCAAGTCTGACGCCAGAGCATTAGAAAAAAACTGATTTTGTTATTCACCAAATTCTTAAAAACTGCTAAACTGTGAAGTCCCTTAGCTCAGGGAATGGAAGTTAAAGACACTTCTACTGTTGAGATCTTTGCAATATGGTTTTGGTGTGCAGGGATCTCTCCTTTTATCCTCTCCAGTGGTTGATAATGAAAAATATCGAAACCTTTCCATTTATGTTTCTCTTCTCTTGTCCTTGGGTCTGCAGAAATCCTGAGTCACTTTAGCTGCAGGAAGAGGGGATATTTTTGCCTGTAAAAGGGGTGATAAGATGTTTGTAATCTTATCCCACTACTCCTGAGCCTATAAAGCTTTTAGACTGCAGTTTGGAGAAGAATAAGGGAATAGAACCAGCAAGTCACTGGGAATGTCTCATTTATACTTTAAAAAATATGTCATTGTCATTATTTTTTTCCTTTTTTTTTTTTGTTCCCCCCCAGATAAACTTTGTGCTTTTTATTGGCATAATTGTGATACTTGTGCAGAAACTCCAGTCACCTGATATCGGGGGCAATGAATCCAGCATTTACTTGTAAGTACAAATAAAGCAGCAATCAGTTTAAATTACTCATATACACATAGGAAAAAGAGACAAAGTAAAAAAAAAAGACACCTCAGCTGAATGAGGTTGATTTTCTAAAAGAGTCACGGGGTCTATTAAATTGCTTTGGTTGAATTTTACTTTTATTTTTTTAAGCCATCAACCACAAAAGTGCATTTTAATGCCAGTTTTTTCACCTTTCTTTAAAAAGCCTAGAAAATAAGCATAAATACAAGATTGACAAGAGACCAAATCCAAACCAAAACTAACTTTTTAACAGGTCAGTTATCTGGAAATTAAAATACTGACCAGGTATAAACACAACTATTTTAGTCATGGGACAGGTTGCTGTGCTTCATACGTTCCAGGGACATGGTCCAAAATTCCATGAAATCAATGAGATCTGGTGAAAAAATTTAATTAACTTTGGGCTGAATTCTAGTCTAGGAAGATCCCCTAGAATTGTTCATGTTTCTTGTTTCTTGTAACCTTAAATTCATTCCACTTAACCCACACCACACAATTCCCACACCACCTAAAATTGTTTTAAAATCCACGTAAGTCTTAAAATTTTCCTTTAGAAGTTTATATCTTTTTGATTTAAGTTTTTATTTTTAAGCTCAAATCCTTTTTGTGAGCTTCCACCTTGTAAGAAAGGTTGGCCATTTGGGATGGTCTTCATTCTAATTTTGAGCGCAGGTAGGGATTCCCCTTATAAAAATTATATCATCCTTTTTGATAACTTTTAATATGAAGCATCCTTTTAATATGAGGCAGCACATTTGGTGTTGGCTTCTCTGCCTAAACACCACACACATTTGATTTTGCAAAGTTTTTTGTGAGCTTGGCTTATGTCTTGCACTCATAAACAAGGGTAAGACTGTTTGATTTAGCACTAAATTCCTGAGGAAAATAGGCAAGCCATGAAATAAATAAAAAAATTAAATAAATAAAACTAAAAGATGTCAGGGGAAAGTAGGAGATCCTTATTTTGTAGCAAATGCAGCTACCCAGTGATTAGTTTCACCCTGAGTAACCACAATCATAATATAATTGTGTCCTCCATTGAAATGACAATTTTTAGGGAAAAATACATCCTGCAGCTGCCTATTTTTTTTATATTTTTTTAATTTTTTCCCTATTATCTAGTTTGCATTTCCATGAAAAGATAATATTTTCTGCATCCCTTCTTCATGTCTGTAGTCAGACATCCACTTGCTAAAAGTGCTGCCTTTGCATCTTGCTCCAAACTGCGTTTCCACAGCCAAAAATAACCTTTGAAATTCGGTCTGTAAGGGGATGTATCTCAGAAATAAAACTCAGGAGTGTAGGGATTAGGTGCATGGTTTTCCCAGGGCTTGCATGAAGACTTCCCATGGATGTGCTGCCGGGAAGTTCCCCCACTGGGTCTCAGATTGTAATTAGCACCCAAGACGTGCAGAGCTCGTCCTAATTACGACCTCTTGAGTGCATGTTTGGTGTGTGCTGCACATCTCTCACATATGAAGCAAAGCATGCCATGGATTCCAGTGATTTAACTAGATTATCCAACATCCTTGTCATCCTGGATCAATATGGTGACTGGGTTTTCCTGGTGTTTTTCCTATGTGTATAGTTAACCACCAAAACCAAGAGAAAACATCATATTTTCCGTTTCATTCGCTGCCATTATTTTCCATATTTCTTTGCAACTTTCTAACTGGGTGTGTATAAATGGACCTTGCATCGATGTTTGTGCTATGGAGTGGAGTGTTGTTTATCCAAACAGATCTGACAAGTGAAAAGTCACACTGGAGTGATTAAAAGGGATGAAATTAATAATTCTGTGCAGATTTACACCAGAGACAGACAATATTTGTGCACACAAACCCTGAAAAAAGAAAAGAGGTCGTTGTAAGGAAGGAAAAAGTCAGATGATAATCTGGTTCTGTCACCATATTGAAATCTCTGTGGCATTTAGACTGTGGTCCATATTAAACATTTTCCATGTTCTATTTTGCTGTTTCAAACTATTACAACATCATTCCATCAGAGCAAACCCTCCATCCAGATCTTTATTCCACAACATACTTAAGTGCTTTCCCTTTAGTAGCTGAGGAAGGATGAGGTTGAGGAAGGATTCTAAGCCTGTTTCTCAAGGTAACATCATGTGGTGCCTGCAGCAGGGATTGAGATTTACTCTAATATGATTTATTGGAATAACCCTTTAACCAGCTGGGACTTCAAAAAAAGAAAATGAAAGACCCCAAAAACTCGTGACTTGGAGTAGAATTTATTTTCTTCTTATCTGTATAGTACAGGTTTAGGTTCAGGCCCTTTTAATGATTATTTTATTTAGGAAAATATACCTCTGTTTTCACTTTACAAACATGATGGTCATTGTTCTGCAAGGCACTTAAGCCTGAATTTGACTTTAAAAGCCTCGGGGATGGGCTGGAATTCAAAGATTCGTTATTAAAATCTCCCACTAGTGAGGTTCCCTGGGAGCTGTGACAGGACCATGGAAGAAGAGAACTGAGGAACTGAGGATTAATTAATGCAGTGTGGCCACTGGAGAATATAAGACTTGCTTTAAAAAAAGTCAAACATTCATTTGTATCATTTGCAGCACATTATGAGTGCTTTACTCCCATAAAAAAAAAATCAGACTTTGTCTCTAAATAACCTGATAATCATTGTATGCAATAGCTGAGAAAAAACTTGGAAATATGCAGCTGTTTCCTAACAGTTTTCCACAGTGGTCAAGTGCTTCAGTCATGATAAAAATCCATTTTATTACCTTGTATGTTCAGTCATTCATTACCTTTCTCATGCCTTTAGTTCCCCCTCAAAGCTGCCTGCATGTGCTGATCCCACTCCATACTAAAGGGCTCAAGAAGTGACTGGAGGAACAATAACTCCATCTTTTTTTTTACTGATGTTTTAGATAGAAACTCCTCTTTATGGTTGAAAATACTGGGAGATAGATCCATCAAAAATATCTAAGTAGCTGTGGTAGGAATTCAAAATACAGCAGACACCTTTTTCATGATAATTTCATTATTATTTTGGGGTTCTTTTCTAAGAACTTTTCATAGTCATCATAATCATTAGTTACATTTTAGGGTGAGGAGTGAACTGCCAAAGGCATGAGATTTTTTTCTTGAAACATGACTGTTAATCTTGTGTCAATCCTGCCAAATTAAGCATCCAACCAAAGCAAGATCAGTAATGCAAATGCAATAGATTTTTATCTGAGTTGGAAGTTCTGAGGCCCTCAGGTGCTGGGGAAGCACAAAGTGATATTGATTGTATTCCCAGAGTAATTAAGACAATGATTGAAATAGTTCTGACAGGTTTCTTGCCCCATCTGGTGAATGAATATCATAAACAAGAGAAATGTGCTGTGATTATAGACAGAGAATCATAGAATTGTAGCATGATTTGGGTTGGAAGGGACCTTAAAGACCATCCAGTTCCACCCCTTGCCACGGACAGGGACACCTTCCACCAGCCCAGGTTGCTCCAAGCCCCCTCCAACCTGGCCTTGGATGCTTCCAGGGATCCAGGGGCAGCCACAGCTTCTCTGAGCAACCTGTGCCAGGGCCTCCCCACCCTCACAGTAAATAACTTCTTCCTAATATCCGACCTAAACCTGCTCTCTTTCTCTTTAAAGCCATTCCCCCTTGTGACACATCATTCTTCTTATAGAATGAATGACCATGTCTTGAACTGGTACCTGTATTTCCCCATCCAGTTGGATTTTACCTACTGTGCTTCCCAACAGAAAGCACCACCTGATTTTTAGCTGTCTCCAACTGCAGTCTGTAAATATTTTGAAGAAGTAGGAGATTTTTTGGGGGACAGTTACACCATCTGCTGAAAGCCAAGGGGCACCACATGAACCCAGTGTGATCTCACAGTTCTGGGGATGCAAACACACATTCACAGCCCTACAACAGCTGGTTCAGCACTCAGGGCTCCACATTACTTGCATGGGTTTATCATATTCCTTCTCTGGAGTTTTATGATAAATTGGTTTGACAAGACTTCACTGTTTTTACCATGAAAAATCCAGCCAATAATGTGTAACCTGCTAGGTCAGGATCTGCTTTCAGGCATCCTGGTTTTGGTCAAGTTGTTGTAGGGAGAGCACATTCACCCCCCACAGAAAAGCCATATTTCTATAGAAGTGCCCACACAAAGCTTAAATCCACGCTGTTCTTTTCACCAGCATTGTTGTGTTGCTGAAATAACCACTATAGAGAGAAAATCATCCAACAGCACCACTACCATAACCCACCACAGCATTTAGTAGGTGTGCATGAAGTAGATGCATGCTGAAATAACCCTTAAGATTACAAAGACCCACACATTCCCATCAAGTCTTTGCTTATTTATTTGTTTACAAGGATCAAGCACATGTAAACTGAAAAATCCTCTTTTTTTTTTTTAATTTTATTATTATAATTTCCAGTTTATCATGAATAGTATAATTTGGGAGGGGGAAGCTTGTTTCTGCTTTTGCTTTAACAGATTCTTCATAAATTTTCTATCACATGTTGAAAGCTCAATGAAAAGAAAATAAAGCCCACAAATACGTAGCTAATTCAGGTCTACGTCATTTCTCCACTCAGCATCTTGCTGGAAAGAAAGGAGAATCATGGCATATATCATAGGTAGGTATGATTTTACCTCTGGTGCAACCTAAAGGGTCAGGGCAGGGCGAGCAATGTGGTAACACAGATGTTTTGGTAAACAACACTCCTCTACACTTCACCTCCAAAGCCACTGGACGCTTGGTGGTTCATTCTGCTGCTGCTTTTGTCTTGCTGCAAGTGCTCAGACTGCCAGAGTTAATGATTAGCCACAGGGTCTTCCTGCCAAAAGGCTCATTTTTGGCAGGAGAGTGGCAGATGTTGGGTGGACAGTGTATTCTTTAGCATGGCACTTCCATTTCTGAACCCCAGGCGCTGCCAGTCGGTTGCTGGGGCGCCCAACAAACCAGCAGCCAAAGGAAATGGTGTCCCTGGGTTAATCCTTTCCTAATGCATGAAAATACAATGGAAAACATAGATGATGGTGATTTGGTATCAGTGCATAATAATCAAGGAGTTCTGATTTCTGAGAAATGCCAGGAGAGTAGGTATTTGCTGCTTTGACCAACACCAATTCCTGATGGATTTATTTAAAACTCGTTCACAGCTACGGTACTTTTCCTGTGCAGTGCCCAAGGCAAATTATTATTTTGGGTGTTGGTTTGATGGGAGGTTTTTTTGGTTTCTGTTTTGCAATTTTTTTTTTTTTTTTTGGAGGGGAAGGAGGTGTTAACTTGTGCCAAATCCTTTCAGGTAGGGCTTGGAAAAAAGTCGAGTGTACTCCTCAGGAATGTAAGAGCATGTGGGCTATGTACCATAATTAGGAAGAGCATAATTACACAGGGATTTATTTATTTTCAGATAAAGTAATCAAAAGCTCCATTCTGCTTTGATTATCTATCTATAGGTTTGCTGTGTGTCAGCTGCTCTGGCAGCAAACAGCACAGAATATTTAGTGTGTTTATAATGGTCCTGTGGGCTGTTATTGCCCTTGAACAACTGAGGGTATGATGCAAAAGGGGGATGCTCAAAATCCCTCAGGTGCCTGTGGCAGGTAGAGGACAATGAATTTTTGATTGTCAAATCTACCTTGTTAACCTAAACACTGTCCTTCCATCCAGAATTCATCCTTTACATTCCTACCCCTATGATGAGATTAGACCCAAAGCTATGTCCACCTTGAAAGTGGTTTTGTTATTCCACAGGCCACTGGCCAGAGGGATATTCCAACTTGGCAAATCAATATTTATAGAGGAAATTCCATCCATGTCCAATGATACACCTTGACAGGGTCTGATTTTGAAATCATGGATCACAAAACTTGTTTCTCGTGGTTACAAGATCATCTGTGATGAATGCAATGTGAAAAATTGTTCTGTTACTTGGAAACCCTTAAAAGGTGGATTTTAAAATGCAAGGCCACGTGTCTTGGCCTGCATAGGTGATGTCTGTGTGGTGGAGGCTGACTCCTCTTGTTTTCTATTTTGCAGCAATACTGAAAAAGAGGATGACTTTGTCTTGAAACACTGTTTTGCAAGTGGCTGTAGGGTATTTTCATGGGCAGTTTCATGGTTTAAATGGATATACAGACAGAGGAAAGGATACAAGACTGATTTTTGTGGTTGATGGAACAGCTGATATTTTGATCTCTGCCTAACTTTCATGTTTAAAAATTCTCTAAGGGTGACTTGAAATTTCTGCTTGGCTCCACGATCTGTGGCAGCCTTAGAGAACAAAGTTCCTTATCCATAGGTTTTGTACTAAAAGAGCAAAGCACAGACTTTTTTTCCCCATCTGTTACAAGGGCAAGCCATGAACTGGGCAAGAGCATTTTTGCATTAAAAGAGAAGCCACTAAAAGATGGTCCTTCTCTGAAAAGATCAAGGAGTTGTGCAGATTAGTGAGGGAGACAACAAAGCCAGGTTTTATCCAACAGTGTAATTCTCTTTATAAAAATTGGGGTTTCCATTAAGAAGGCACAGTACAGCTTGATGGGCTCTCACTTCTGTCCAGGGTTGGATTAGCCCCAACAGCCTGTTTCCAAAGAGTTTTAGGCACCAAAAATAAAAAAAGGCTAAATCGTGTCTTTAGACTTCCCATTGAAATGTTAGTGGCATATATCTGGAAATTTCAGATCCAAACATCTTTCAAAGTCAGTACCAAACCATCGTGGCTTGATTGCCATAACTGGTATGGAACAGAACTCCCAACATCTGAAGGCTGAAGCCAGTGGGATTTCTATGGAAGTGCTTACGTCTGTTGGGTGCCTGTGTAAATATAGGCCTTTGCCTACACATGTGCTGTCTGAAATTATATATATAAAAATATATATATATATATCTCAAATGGTTCCAGCATTTCTTTTTAAAAGACCACAAATACTTTAGCAATGTGCACAATATAAAGCCTCTTTACTGTACTGGGAAAGTGGCTGCACTCAACTAAATTTGCTGGAACATTATAAATTTTGCCACACACTTGAGCTCACTGATTAGCAAAAATAAGGCAGCTTTTGTAAGGAAAATGTGATAGAGACCTCAAATACATTTCTGAAGTCACTGCACTTCGTCAAAGTGTATAACCTAATTTTGATCTGTATTGATAAGCTTCAGTTGTCATGGAGATCAGCAGGACAGGGAACATCCAGTGCCTGAGGCCATGCATCTTTACCAATTACCCATGGATGTGGGTGCAGTATCTTTTAGCAGAGTAGCTTGCTTGCTTATTGGGAAAGATAATGGTTTTGGAGATTGAGAAAAATTCTCAGAAGATTCAAACTGAGAATTAATTTGGGAATATCCAAATTAGACCATTTTGGCTGTTTGCCCCTTCCCTCCCACATTGCTCATCGTCTGCTGTTTAGAATTCACTGTTAGTTTGAAAGGGATAGATCCAAAAATTTATTTCTCCCTCTATCAGTTTGCACCTCTGATTCTTTGAATCAGTTACTTAGTGTAAAGATAAAGGTGGAGCTGAAGCAACAGGCCATGCCTCAGTTGTTGTGAGACTGCAGGAAATGGGGAGTAATTCTGACATCTCTAATCTCTAACGTGCTTTCAATTCACATCAAAGCTTGATGCATACCAGCATCTGTGGTCTTCCATTTAGTTTTTGCTGCCATTCACATTTTTGCCTCTATCATACAAGAAAGAAAAGGAGTTTACCTTCCCCTCAGTGTCTCTGCTTCTCCTTGACATTGATTTATTCTGTCTCACTTCAGCAGTTGGCAGGTTTCACATCCAGGGGGTTTAGTTTTACATCTGAGGAGTTATTAGGATGTATTCCATGCAAGGACATGGCCTGAGGTATGGAAGGGACATGAAAGATGGGGCTGCCCCAGTGCAGATGGTCTTTTGATCTGGAAAGATGAGCTTCTTGTGAGGCTCTTGTAACTAACCCTGTGTGTAAAAGGAACTGGGTGGTCCAAAGTAATCAGTTAATTTTCCAGGAACAAACTCTTCCCGCCTTGGAGAGTACAAGTACACCCTCAGAGGCCACCAGTTTTCAGTGGCTTAAATGTTGAATTAAGTCTCAGTGAAGGTGGCTTAATCAAATGTAAAACCACCTCAAGACAAGACCAACCTGAAGTTGTGCCTCAGGTTCACATCACAGTCTTAGAACCTCATTTGCTGCCCACCTGCATCATTACTGAGAGATTTCCAAACTGAAATTCCTCTCTATATTTCCAATAAAAACACTGGAGTTGTTCAGCTGATTAAATGTCTGCAAGCCCAGGTTTTTTGAACAAAGGCAGTGCTCTCTTTTTTTCATTAAAGAGGGTTGTAGAGATGGTTTATAGCTAGAATCCTTGTCTGCAGCAATATCGTGTGATATGTAAGGCAGGTGAGTCAAAACAGTGTAATGGAAGCTTAAGAGCTGCAAATTACATAAACTCAGTGTAGTTATACCAATACTGAGCTGACAGGACCAAAACCTGCCTGAAAACTCACTTATTGTGGCAGACTGTGACAATAAATCCTCCGTGGATTTGGCTCATTTGTTTTGTTTTGAGGACAATGAGCTAAATCACATTCTCGGATATTTATGTCTAGGTTTGGATGTGCACATTCTTCATTCCAAACAAGTAAAGCAACATTCAAAACCACTTCAGAATCTCATTTCCCGTGGTATATTTTTTCTCATTAAGCATTCTATTGTCTGCTGCACTACATTTACGTTGCTGCACTTCCAGCAGGATTATTCCACAGTGCATGACATGAATCTATGGAATGGGAATAACCCAGCTTGGTAAAACAGGACCTCCAGGGTTACTGCAGAGGAAGGATCAGGACATGTAACCTTGAAGCTGCAGTTCATTTAAAGACTGGTTTTCATGAAAAGATTCTGCTGCCTGCTTTATTCTCTACAGCAAAGGCAAATATTAAACTTTATCACTTCGTTATTTGATCTCTGGTATAGCAGTGGCTTTCTCCATCCTTTAATATCCACCCTGTATAAGTTAGCAAAGCCAAGAATGAACAGTGTAGACGTGATTTTTGGCTCTCTTTGACTGTTCTGTTTCATCTTCAAGCCTCAGATCTGCTCAGAGGTCAGATTTATTGGACAAAAAGTTCTTGTCCAAGTTCATATTGGTTAAACATTCATTTTCAGCCAGAGCATTAATCTGCAAGCAGTAATTCAGCTTCAGCCTCTAAGTTTGGTGGTGTTAGCAGTGAAAAGTAGGTCTCTAGGTAAAAAGACTTGAGAATTTTGGATTTGTTTTCAATTAAAGACTAGAGAAAGAGTTTCCTTTTTTTCTCTTTTTCATGAAGAGCACAACAGCGGTTGTACTTTTAGCAAAACAGCACAGGATCCACACAGTTTAATAAGGTAATGGTTCTGGGCTCCTTCCACAGTCAGTAGAGATCTACTCAGTCCAGAGAATTAATCCCTTAGTAGAATTTATTTAATTTTTTAAAAATATGTTGAAAACAGGTCAGGTAAATCTCAATTTATGGTCTGTTTCTCACCACTTACTGCAAAGCTGGCATGGGGTAACAAGGTGAAAAGCACCCAGCTATACTGTTAACTTCCGAAATTAGATGAGATGGAACTAAATGACAGTTTTGCTGAGAAACTTTTTCTGGGTGTAGATGAGAGGGGTCAGTGAGTTGACCTGCACGTGGTGGGTCAGACCTGCAGTCACTGCAGTAGGATGGAATTGTAGAGTCTGTTTTCTGCTCACAGAACAAGTTCAATTTTCCAAACTCTTTACATCTGATCTGTAAGTCCAGAGGGTTTGTGAATGTAGTTGGGGTACTGGCCAGGCAAGAAGTCCATCTTCAGGAATTCCTCAGCTGCTGAGCAGCAAGGGAAAGTCCCCTGACCTACAGCAGTTGTCAGCTGAGGGTAACAGTAGGTATGTGGCATAAATAATAGATTATATGGGTCCAATTTTCAGTTTCTCCTCTCTCTCCCATACAGTCTTTCTACTCTCCCTTTGGTTAACTTTTTACTGTATTTTCAATACTTTATTTCATTGATTTGTTTCTACATTCCTTCTCCTCCTACTACACGGTGGCCAATTCTGTTCATTGTGAGGTTCCATAGAATGGCTCAAGCAGGGTGCACCAAGATCCTTGATGAGGCACAGTTTTTATTTGCATGACTCAAACTCTACCTTTATTGTGTTTCCCAAAGGATTCCCTTTCAGCATATTCAGAGACAAGCCAAAAATTCTGTCATTCCCTGCGTGCCCGTAGACACCTAAATTCAGAACCCTGACCATTTTCCTTATGGATAATTCCCCATAACTTCATTCCCCTGGATCAGCATGTTCATTTTACTTCCCTTAAGTCCCTCTGAGAAACCTACAAAGCCTTTAGAACCGAATTGCAACTATTTTTGCCTCCAGTTTTGTGTACTCTCTCATTTGCATTAACGTGCAAGGTGTTCAGTCTGATAAGGTGGCCTTCAGCCACATCGTACATCACTCATTGAATCCAGGGAATGTTTAACTTTTTCTTTCCCCTTCCACCCTAGCACCCTCCCTCTTCCTCCCAGATGCAGCTGCAGTCCATGCCCAGGACACGTGCGGTGAGACTCAGCTTGTTTGCCTTTAGCTGTCTAAAGTCTCGTATTTAATCTAAGCAGTCCAGTCGTCGTCTTATGGTCAAACTGGGAGCCCAGGGCACCTCCGTCAGACACTGCATCCCGTGTGTCTTAGATGCCTCTGTCACACAGGTCAGCTCAGCCTGGAAGTCCCTGTTCTTTCCATGATTGAGTGACTCCAAGGTGATAGTTCAGTTGAAATTTGTCTCCGAACACGTAGAGTTAGACGTGACCGAATCCGTTCTGTGTGTGCCCACAGAGGTCTGAGGATCCTGCCCTGATTCATGTAGTGTTTTGATATCCATATTTTCTCTTATTTGTCTGATTTTTCCTCCTTCACATTCCTTTCTGGTCCCTGCCTCCTCTGTCTCTTCTCTCTTTCTCCCTCTCCTTCCACCAATGTCTCTCTTTTGATAATAAATAAATCAAGTTTATTTATAAAGGGAGGAAGGAAAGAAAACTTCTATAAAATCTGCACTCTAAAGATTTTGGGACAGTTTACAATATCTAACATCAGAGAGATGATTATACCTAAATTAGAAAGAATGGAAATAAGAAAAACCAAACATTAACTCTCCTAAGAAGTCCTCACAGTTTTTCATCACAAACCTGTGTGGAAACATCCCTTCCTTGAGTGGGGAGAAGCACTTAATTCTTAGATATTACTTTCAAAATCAATTCTGTCCTATTTCATAATTCTAGCAAATACCAGGTGCTGTCATGTTGGTCTGTTCACTAGAAAAAATGATTTAAAAAATCAATCCCTGTCAAATAAAACAGAGCACAAGCAGTAAATATGGGTGGGAAATTTTTCCCAGATTTCCATGGCAACATTAAGTATATGATTGAAGAACACAAACCCCTACAACACCCCATGAGTAAGAGTTTTCAAAGTCATTCCTGATTTTTAGGTGCTTCATTTTCAGGTTCTGCGCCTGGAAATGCATTCCCAAGCACTTCTTCTCAACACAGGCTGAGCAGCCCTCTTGTGGTAAAAATTGGTCTGAGAAAATGTGTTTCAGAACAATCAGGTGATAAAAAAAATGAGTGAGACACTCAAAATCCATAATCACTTCCAAAAGTCTCAGTCATGTAAAATTGAATTAACTCTAAAATTTCCTTCTTTGATTTTTGATCCGTTTTAGCTGACAATTAATCCCCAACTCAGCTCTGTGAAAAACAGAAGTGATGCAAAA
Organism: Pachyramphus minor; assembly: GCA_013397135.1. Taxonomy (NCBI): domain Eukaryota; kingdom Metazoa; phylum Chordata; class Aves; order Passeriformes; family Tyrannidae; genus Pachyramphus; species Pachyramphus minor. The sequence continues at coordinate 370,779 of VYXB01003813.1, forward strand.
ATTTATCACAGAAGTGATGCTGTAGAAAGAACAATCATTTTCATATTTACCTCCTGAGCATCATCCAAGAACTGAATTAATTTTACAAGTTGAAACATGATTACTATTCCTATTTGCTGGATGTGTGCATGCCACAAATACTGTATTATTTCCAGCTTTTATGCAATAATATTTAAGAACAACACAGTTTTCAGGCTTTCATAACTCAGAAAAAAAACCAAAAATCCTCAAGTAACAAAGATTGACTTAAAGGAGTTAAAAGTGGGGAGAAATTGAGTGTGTTTTTGATTTATTCTGTTTTACTGTTCAGCTTACAAGCTCCATCTTCCCTCTATGCTTAGGTGAACGCAAATCTTAGACTGTGCATATTTAGCAGAGCAAGAGAGACAGAGTTTGGTTTGTTGGAACAGAATTAGATGTTTGCCTTGAAGGCAATCTCTTTAAAAATCATCATATTGTCCTTTATATTTAATGGAGATTAGTCAGGGTACTCAGTGGTGTTTGGTGTACTGTTCAATCCCATCCTAAAGTGGACATCTAAAATAGGTCTGAAGTACCCTGGCCAATAATTGTATTTCCCTCTCAACTACTTTTTCTCTCTGGTGATTCTCAAAGGACAAAGATTTCCAGTTTACTTAGACATTTATACTGTAAACATCCAATCTTCCCCGAGGTGAATCCCACCAAAACAACCATGTGTTGAAAGCAAAACAAAAAATTTCCCCATTTAGAGTCGACAAGAAATCACTATTTTCAATTTTCATGTTTTTCAGCCCGTTGTAAAAGTCGTAAAATCTCTTATAAGATCCTTCCAAATGCCTTCCCGTGTTCCAGATTGTCCTTGGTGGCTGTTTTAAATTAACCTCTCTGTGGCTGGTTGTAAATGTGACCATCCCATTCTCCACAGCAGCTCTTTCTGGGACACCACATGTAGGGATCATGGTTCTGGTTACACCATTTATGTACCTGCTGCTTTTGTGGCCGCGCTGTCTCAGTGTGTGCGACAAAAAACGAGTGCTACATCCAAATTGCCAGCCAGACTTGCAGCTCCCACACTGAACCCCCTCCCCATCATCAAGGAAGATGGGTGAAAAAGTCCTTTGGTGTCCTTACCTTTAGTACCCTTTGCTAAAAGGGGATCCACACACCCTGGGTGCTCCCACATGGAAATGAGGAACATCTGATCCAACTTCATCTCAGGCTGTCCCACAAGTTTATGTTCCTATCTGACTGTTCTCCACAAGCATGCAGTCAACTTCCATTGAATATATTGTTCTGTGACCCTCTGTACAACCCCAGGCTGCAAAGGTTCGTGTATATTTTGGATGCCTAACGCTGCCTTCAGGTCGTTCAATTTTTGGCTTGTCCGTGAACCAACACATAAAAAAATCGCCAGCAAAAGCCAGTGCATTTTTACTTTCTCTTTTTAATTTCTATTTTTTGCTTCAGCCAAGCAGCTGATTTGTGCTGTAGCTCCGTTTCTGTGGTGTCTGCTTTCCATCTTTGTGACGTGTCTCATGAAATGTGTTGTAAGTGACCTACCTTGGCCTTGTTCACGAGATGCTGAAAAAAAAAAAAAAATAAAAAATTGCTGCCCATATAATGTGGAACTGACTTCAGAACAGCAGTTACCTAAAAAACTGGAGCAAGCCCTTATTTCTCTTGTGCAAATAGCATTATAGAACAGCACCATACAGTAACTTTAAATGGACTGCATGGAAACAGACAATGACTTCTTTACCACACAGAAACAGGGACAAGAGTTTCTGAGAGATTATTGTTACATCTCTGAATATCACACCTGTGAGTACACACTGGCACTGANAATCTTGTCATATTTAGCAGCTGCGTTCAGAAATGCTACTGTAAGCCTAAGAGGGCTAACCAGCACTCTTGCAAGATGTCAGAACTATCAACCATTACCCTGTAAGTGTTCACACTCCTGTGACATTACTGTGTTTGTATGAGCATGTTGCGATTAAATGAATGGATAAGAGCAGAGGGGTAGCAAGAGGAGAGCAAGCGTTCATTGAGTTCTTGTTGCATGGAGAATTTTTATTTTTGTTCTTGTTCTGTGCTTTTGCTGATGCACCACGACTGAGGATTTTAAGGTTAATTTAAATTTTTTAAATTTTTTTTCTTTTTTTTTTTGTATTTATGGCTGATGCTATTTATGGTTTGGGGTTAAAAAATAGCTGCTCTTTATTATACAGCAAAGAGGGGAGCACCTTCATGCTGAGAGGAAATGTTTCACCTGAAAGTTTGCTAGAAAAACAAGGACAAGGCAAGATTGAGTCAGTCAGACTCACAGTGGGTCTAAAACATCTTTTGTCCATTCAACTGAGTGAAGTTATATTAGTAAACACGCAGGGGTGAGGAAAGGTTGAGATTAAATAGCTGGTGTCTGGTCAGAAATCAGAACCACAAAATCATTAAGGTTGGAAAAGACTTCCAAGACCATCATTGTTAAACACTTGCCCATGGAGAGTGAGGCACCCAGAAGAGTGAATGGCATTCAGCCTAGAGAGTGTGAGCTAATCATTTTTCCATAGTCCACCTCACCCCTTGTTTCATACAAGAAGCCCACAGGTTGTTGTGGATTCATAGAATTATTAAAGTTGGAAAAGACGTCCAAGACCATCATCTCATTCTGTTTAGACGAGGTGTATTTTTCAGAAATCTGCTATAAATAGGTTTTTTGATGATCTGTCTCCTGAGTTTCACAGCAGTTTTACAAGTTCAGATCAGCACTCTCAGAGATGTCCTGACACACAAACCCAACACTCCAGGGTTTTAAATCCTTAGTAGTTATTTTTTACACCATTGAGGAAAAAAGGTTGATTTGTAACTTAACTATGTATTTAGTTATGCCTTTTTAGCTAGGGAAAGAAACCATGAAGGTGAATTTTCTCAGTGATTTTACATCTCCTCAAGATGCTTAAGAAACAGACCAGTGAATATGCTCAAAACAGTCAGGAGACTGACACTGTGCAAATAATAATAACAGAGAATAAAAGAACAATTAGCATATTTATCTCCTACACTGAGAGAAGCTGAAGACTAAGAGCAGTTAGGTAAAACTAGGACCCATGTTTAGGAGGAGGTTTAAGTTCACTGCTTAACTGACACCCTGATGCAGCACAGACTTCATGCTGGACCTTTGCAGAGAAACAAATGTCATATTAAATGCAGAAAGATGGGACAGTGACAACTACCTCAGGTGAAATCCTCTACCTGGTCAATGGCAAGGAGAGTTCAGCCTAAACAGGAGGTATTTAAATCTCAATTTTTTGGATGTTAAACTATGGAAATCTCAGTAAGCTGCCCTGTTTTTCAAGTCCCTAGTCTGAAGGTGTGGTTTGTGCCTGGGAAAATCAAAAAGCTGTAATCACTTGCTGTGTTTAGGTGTTACCTCAGGAATTTGGACCTCCAGACCTAGTTTTGGAAAAGGCATTACCTGTCAGGGAGATTATTCAGGTTCTTGAAAGTCATGTTAACTATGTTTGAGATTTTTGTGATTAAAAAATACTTCAGTTTATTAAACAGGAGCTCTATCAAGCATTTCATCAGTAATGCTATCAGATATCTTCATGGTTTGCTCTTTATCCTTCTACCTGAAATATTGTCATGATTGATTGTTTTTTGCACATAGTCACCACTGAGATGATGGCTGTGTACATTTGGCCAGAAAAATTGGATTTCTCTAATCTAAACTTCACAAGTCTACAGGGCAGCAGTTTATGTGGCAAACTCAGGCCAGATTCCCTTTGTGGTCAATGGGTAGATTTAGGATGTGGTAAGAACTTGAACTTCCTTAGGGGGAGGTGATTTGTCCTGGTGTGTAAGTGCTTCTTACTCTTCACAGGCAATGAAGGGAATGTAAATGTGGATTTAATTTAACTAAAATTAGATGTCATCATGGTAGATACCTCATAGCATTAAAGTAGTCAATAAATACATAAAAACATGCATTCAGTACATTCTGTTGTGGTTTACAACAGGAGTCACCTCTTCTTATAGAGACACCTATAGCAGGCAAGAACTAGGCCTTAAAAATGATTTTTCTCCACATTTGGAGACATTATTTTAAAAATTTCATAATGAATACCTACATTTATGTATGTCCCAGTCTTGGTGAGATGAAAGTTGCTTTCCTTGACTACAGACCCTGATGTCTTCATTGCAAAAGTTTACATTTGATCCAAGTATTTCACTTAAGACTCAGCTCTTAAACTGAACAGCTTTGTGACTTTAAAGGGGCAGGGCTAAATAGCAAAACAACTACATCATCTTTCTTCAGAGACTGTGGTTTGGAGATCTTTTGCTTCTTTGGGCAGTCCATCATCTTTTGTCTCAAAAAAGTTGGGTGGTGAGAATTTCTGAGATCAGAGCAGCAAACTCTCTGCCACAGTAAAAGTTATTCTTGGCTTAAGAGCACACAGTGTCACCTCAGACCTTTTGTAGGTTACAGTGGCTTTTTTGAGCTACACAACTTTGCAATTAGTCCAACAGAAGCAGCTGCAGACGTGGCACAAGGCACATCTTCAGTACACTGGAGATACCTGGAACTGATGGGAGAGTAACCTCTAAACTACCATCTTCACCTCTCTCTCAGAGACAGAAAATAGAATGGTAACCCCAAATTTCCTTCCTCAATTCCTCCTGGAGCTTCAGGTCCCCTGGTGTAGAGGATTTTGTTTTTGATGCTCTCCATTCATTTCAAATGGCATCATCACACACCAGCTCAGCGGTTCTTGCACTTGTATCTTCAGTTTCTGAGTCTGGAGAAATATCTTTGTTCCATCCCGTTCACCAGAGGTGGAAGAACCGATTTAGACCATTTAGAACCCATTGGTCCTTGTTCCCTATCGCACAATTGATCAAAATATTATTTTTTGAATCCAATGTACAATTACTGTGTTTAATCACAGCATTAATCAGTCTTCTAGAAACCTCTTTTAAAATGTGGAATAGAAACACACTGAAATATTTGCTAGAAATAACTGGAAATTCTACTCCAGCAACACAATGTGATCTGTATTTTAATTTCCAATTCATGCCCAGTTTTGTCTTTTGTGATACCCATAGACACCTTAGTACTTTCAATAAGTGTTGATGCCCAATGGAAAACTAAAACCATGATTCCTTCAAATACTGGTCAAAGTTAGAAAACCTTTCTACCTTCTTTTCCTTTTAGTGTTAAGAGATCTTTTCATAATCCAATAGAGGAGTGAGGAAAAACAGAAGACACCAATATTTGTGTGTATTTGTACCAACACTTGATGGAAAGGGTGCATTCATAGCCAAGCTATAGGAGAAAGAAAACCTTGTGTTTGAACTGATTTTAAGCACAATGACAGCTGAAAAATAAGAGTGTCAGCTTCAACAAGAACTGAAATACAACTTCCATTTTTTTTTTAATAACTTTAAGACTTTTCTCTACTTGTTTGAATCTAAACAAGGCTTTCACTAGACCTTCTGGAGAACATTGTCTTCCAGGCAGACAGTTTAATTCTAACTGAGTGATTATTGTCCTCAGAACTTTCAGACCCATCCCACAAGTTTCTTGTCTGTCTGAAAAAGCGTGGGAAGAAAAGAGAATGAATATCTTTGGCTGTTACACTCCTGAGAATTCCACTGTCTTCTTTAACGTTTTCATTCCTGATAAAATGATATGTTTCACAGAAATTGCTTTGTCTTTTTTCTTCCTAATCTCTTGGAAAATAAAAAATCAATTCATCATCGTCTTACAGTCATCAGTATCTCTTAATTTTTTCCTATTATTGAAATCTGATTTTCTTCTTTATTGATCTTAACAATCTATAAACTTCAGAATGTGTAACTTCTTACCTTTAATGTATTTTCTTCATTACTTTCATGACAATATTGAAGACAGCATTTCAAATAATCTGATTATGGCGTTATACTTCAAGATCCTGCAAACTAATTTTATGATTAATCAGGTGTAATTAATGCCAGAAAACTAGCAATAAAGACTTGCTCTACATCTTTACCAAAATTAATCTCCTATGAGTGTAGTGAGGTAAAGCACACTAATAGAAAATTCTTTTCTGACTTTTAGATCAGAATAACATTTATACTTCTGTTATTGTTGGCATTAATTCCAAATATGAAGGATAACAGATTTTGAGAGATGATACTTCTTTGTCCAGTTTACTACCTTTAATTTGATTTTTTTTAATTCCATGATCAGTTTAAGACAGGTTCTTTACATCCTTTTTGGTGTATAGAGACAACATTGTTCTGTATACTTCTCCTCAGTGTTTCTTTTCATTTTCATTAACCATAACACAGGTCCATAGAGAAAAAGGACCAGAAAGGACCCCAAAGGCTCTTTAGTCCATTACACTGGCTCACTCCTGCATAGATTAATTTTTCTGAGATCACCAAAGTTGAACACTCTGTATGATCATCAATCTATTCCAAGGCTGTTCCTCTCTTTTTAAAAAAAAAACTTTTAACCAATGTCTAACTTGATAACTCACAAGAACTGTGTTCTCTGCTTTTTGGGCTCTTTCACCGAGACTTGAGGTTTGGTGTCCATCAGACTTGTGACCCAGGTGTGTTTAGTGCAGTCTCAGGGCAAGGGTTGGGATGTATTTACCTCTGATAGTGCCCAAGGTCTCACTGAGAGAGACCAGCAGTGCACTGATGTCCCATTTACAGGTTTTGGGGACAATATCACGTGTTCAGAGGTCTTGGAGATGTATTAATGAAGGTTTCACTTTGAGTAAGGCCAAAGCATCACTGTGGGTCATCTCTGAGCATGAATTAGCAAATTCTAATGTGCCACTACAGATAAAAGCAGAGTGAACATTTGAATTCTAGAAAGTGTGTAGCCCTTAAAAAAATCTTCAAGCTTTTTGCCTTCCTTTGTCCTCCATCTGCCTTCTTAACTCACTTGACTGTAATTAGGGATGTTCTTCCCCTTTGAAAATGTCCTGGAGGTTACTGTAGGTCACTTTGTTTTTAAAAGACCACTTCCTCATTTTTAAATCAACATTTGCTTTCTCTTTAGTCTTTTTTTTGCTGCTCGATCAGCAAATGCCACTGACCAAAACATGCACAAGTCTTTGTCCCCCTGTTTTTGGGGAATTTCGCCAGTTAAGTGCTTACATACATTTATTTCCAGCCCTTTTATTTATATCTACTGACCTTGATTTCCCTCTGAAACCTCTTTATCCTGAAGCAGTGGATATAAGTTAAACAGTGCAATTGCATTTAGCTTTCCAACAGTATAAATGAGACCAAAATCAAGACCTTGAGGAATAATCATGAGTATAAGAACAAGAACATACAGGATTTTTAGCTTTATTTGTGTGGCTGTTGGTTTTTTGGCTTTATTTGTGTGGTTGCTTTGGAATTCTTTTGCTATGCAGAGAAAAATTCTTGCACACACACACACAAAGCAAAATAAATAACAAAAGAAGTGGTTTCAAACACTCCATTGGGATTAAGGTTTATAATTGTGCTATGGTAGCAGTCTGAATCCTTTAGCAAGATTCCCCTCCTCATTTTTGGGGCACAATAGGAAGAAATTCCTGCTTGTAACAATGCAAATTAAAATAAGAGAACAGAGCATTCATCATTATTAATGTGCCATTATTGTAGCAGTGTGAGAGAAGTGGGAACAAACTCCAGTGTGTGTGAAATCACTCTTTGGGAACAAACAGGAATGTGGTGCATTTGTTTGTATAATTATGCAGTGTGTGTATTTCCCAAAAGTCAGTCAGAAAAAAATGTTTTATGCTTTCTTCTTTAATTAAAGCACAAGTTGATTATTGCAAGGCTGCATTAAAGGTCTTTCCCTCTGTTGTGACAGGAGGCTGGCTCGCTCCACGCTGCTGCTCATCCCCTTGTTTGGAATTCACTACACAGTGTTCGCTTTTTCTCCTGAAAACGTCAGTAAGAGGGAGAGACTGGTGTTTGAATTGGGACTGGGATCCTTCCAGGTGATTATCTAGTGAATTCTGGTTTTGTTAGGATGAAATCTCTGGTTTTTTATGGATACTTTGCATGCACAGTTCTCAGAGCATGTCTTTGTTCGCTCATGTGGATGTTTTGTGTATTAGGATTTTGAGGTTGGTTGGTTGGTTGTCTGTTTTAACTCCTGTAGTTTTCTGTTATTCCTTCAGGATTCAAATTACGTTACATTAACTTTTTTTCATAAATTGCATTATTTTTTGCATAAATTGGATTTTTTTTTTTCTCTCCCATTTTCCCAGGGTTTTGTTGTTGCTGTTCTCTACTGTTTCTTGAATGGGGAGGTAAGTCTTTCAGTATTTACCATCCCTCACCCATCATCCTCCTTTCATTTCCTTATGGGAGTAACTGCTGTCCTAACCCTTCCCTCTAACTCATCACCTGCCATACTCCCTGATACCTTAGGCTGAATCTCACAATTCTCAGGAAAAAATAAAAAAAAGAAAAAAGAAAAAAAAAAGAAAGGGAAGTTCCAAANAAAAAAAAAAGGAAAAAAAAAAAAAAGAAAAGAGGAAAAAAAAAAAAAAAAAAAAGAGGATGTGTGGTGTCTTTATTAAACCAAAATATTGGCCATGCCAGAGATGATGGCCCAAGTTAACACTCTCTAACTGGGCTAGGGCTGTACTGGTCCCTTTGGAAATGTCACCCCAGGTTCCGAATTTGGCACTGGTTTTGTGGAATTTGGCACTTGTTTGGTTAAACTTTTCACTGTTCTTGCCAGCCCACTTTTCCAGCCTGTTCAGTTCTCTCCACAATGTGACTCTTCCTTCTGACATGTCCAGCTCACCACCCAGTTTGGTGTCATCAGGCAAACTGGTGACAGCACTTCCAACCCCACTGTTGAATTGTTATGAAGATACTGAAGCACTGGCACAGGTTGCCCAGAGAAACTGTGACTGCCCCATCCCTGGAATTGCTCACATCCAAGTCAGGTGGGCAACCTGGGCTAGTGGAAGGTTTCCCTGCCCATGGCAGGGGGTGGAATTGGATGATCTTTAAGGTCCCTTCCAACCCAAAGCATTCCATGGTTCTGTGTTGAACTGTGTGGGATCCAGTACCAGTCCCTGGAGGACCCCACTGGTGATAGGGTGCCAACCTGAGCACAAAACCTTGTCCACCACCCTCTGAACGTGGCCTCCTTCCCATCTTGCAGGACACCCACACACTCCATATCTCACCAGCTTGCCCAGGAGAAGGCTGGGGGAAACAGTGTCAAACCCTTTGCTGAATTCCAGGTTTCCACAAGTCCTTGGACTCTCTTGCTGTCACCACCCAAATGCTGTCACATTCTTTTCTGAGACCTGCTGCCTTCCAGCTGGTCCCTACACACACACACAGCCCAAGGGATGCCAGAAACTCCCTCAGACCCTCCCCAGGTACCTTGCAAGCCTCACACTCCTCTCAGCACATGGCAACTGCTGCTGTTGCTGCTCCTGGCAGCTTCCCACACTATTGGCTTTTTTCTTCTGATTCACTTGTTCTGATCTGCAAATTAAGATCCCTCTGCCTTTGTGTATCCAACTGAATGCCCGAGATTATTATTTTCTCAATTAATGGGAAAAGGCTCCCTCCTCAAGGCTGCTTTAAGAGGGATGTCCAGAGTTCATGCATTCTCTCCTCCACTGATACACATCTCTTGTGCAGTCCAACAGGAGTCTTTTTCTAAAACCACTAAAATCACCTTCCTTTCTTCTTTCCATGGAGTCTGAGTGCAGTAGGTGTTCTGTGCTTGCTCATCTAGAGCCTGCAAAGCTGATCTCTAGTACAAAGGGTCTCAAACTCCTGGATCCAAGTGATTCCTTCTCAGATAACCAGAACAACCTCCAAGCTCATCAAACAAACTTACAGGTCATCTTTGCTCATGGGCTCAGTCAAGGTGACTTTGGAAGGACCCACAGGGCTGTGAAAGCATTATTCATAGCTCAGTCAGTCCCAGGTAGCTCAGAGGGGGAGATCTGGGTCATGCCTTGTTGGAATTAATGGTTGTGTTCATATTTCACCAGCTGGTGTTACTGGATATCTAAATCTCCCCCCTACAACTGCTGTTGCATCCATCACCTTCCCTGTGTACTAAAACAACACCCAAAAGGTCTCTTCTAAAACCAGCCTGGAGATAAACACCTTCCAAGATAACATGCACAGTCTCTCAGATTTCCTGGAGCCCCTTGGAAGGGGTAGGAGGGTTGTTATTGGCCAAACTAACACAACTAGATTAATTAAAACTATTTCACCTCTCAAAACATTAGAGAATGGTAATTAAAAAATATCTCGTGCCTCACTAAATTTCTTAGGGTAAGAAAGGGTTTACCTTTGGTTTATTAATTACATTGTGCAAGATGCAAGCACTATTTTCTATTTTATAGTGGTAATATAACTCCATACTCCATCTAATCTATAATTTATGCATTAACCAAAATAAGAATTTAGAGGTACTAGAAGGAGAATTCAATTTTTGCTGTTAGATTTTTCCTCCCTGTAGTTTTTGTCCATAGAGTTAAAGCACTTATTTAGCATTTTGGCTTCTGATGATCCATTTTGACACTTCTTTTAGTCCAGGAAAATCTAGTAATGACTGTCAAAGCCAAGAAGAACATCTTTGTCCCAGCAGCTCACTGAAGACTGGAAAAATATATTGGGAAAATCTCTCTCCACATTTCCTTGTTCTTGCACTATTTCATTCAGAAATGTGCTACGGGCTCTTATCAGGAATGAGCAACAGAACAAGTAAATGTTGGTCTGAGCTCATATGATCTTTCTTATATAAAATCTTATCTATATATACCAACATGCTCACCCAGCAGGCTTGCCAGGAAATTAGTGATGAATGACAAGTACAGAATCATTGGTATGGAATTGTTTGCCTCTTCTCTCATTGAACTTCTAGCCACAGATTGTTTTTCTCTGGGTGATTTGCTGTGGGTGCCCATAAAACACTCTCAAGAAGAGGAGGGTGTCACAGATGTCTGTTAATCCCTGGTGTGTGCTTTGTGGTGATCTGAAAGCAGGAGGAAAAGTTTTCCACAAACATCCATCCATGAATGGCAGGTTCAAGACAAGCTGCCCACGTGGACAGGTTGTTTCCCTACTGTCCAGTACCTTTTGTTTGCTGGTTTCTGTGGCTCCTTTTTATGTCTTTGATGAAAACAGGGTATTTTTTTCCTTCATGTTGGAGTTAGTGTTGAACAGGCCTTTGTTCTCAGCACCTCTGGGCTGATGCTAAATTATCTGAAGTCAGAGACGCAGAACCTGGGCTGTAATTCCCACTACATGCCAGGACCTCTTTCAGCCCCAGAGAAACCACTTCAGATTTTGCTGAAGTGAGGAGTTTAACAACACCCTTAAAAATAGTCCTGTGGAATTGTGGGGTTTTTTTCTAATCTTGATAATTTGTCAGCATGTCCTCGGGCGGCGAAGTACATAAAAAATGACCTTTTGAAGTTTCTCCCTAAAGGTGCAATCAGAAATAAAGAGAAAATGGAGGAGCTGGAAAGTCAACCGGTATTTTGCTGTGGATTTCAAACATCGCCATCCTTCTCTAGCGAGCAGCGGAGTGAACGGGGGGACACAACTGTCCATTCTGAGCAAGAGCAGCTCTCAGATTCGGATGTCCAGCATAAATGCAGAGAACCTGGCGACATGAGCAGCTGAGGGAGCAAATCCGTCATGAGCAAACCAAAAACCGTCCCCTTGAAACAGAAGAAAAAAAAATTGAAATAATAGTTTTGGTTGTGGTGGTGTAGGTCTCTCATCCTTCTCCTTCTCCTTCTCCTTCTCCTTCTCCTTCTCCTTCTCCTTCTCCTTCTCCTTTCCTTTCCTTTCCTTTCCTTTCCTTTCCTTTCCTTTCCTTTCCTTTCCTTTCCTTTCCTTTCCTTTCCTTTCCTTTCCTTCTTTCCTTTCCTTTCCTCTTTTTCATTCTCCTCTCCTCTCCAGAGGTGACAAAGCAAAGGCAATGTGTGTATATATCTCTTTTTAACAGTCACTGTAAATACCCAACTGTACTCAAGGCCATTAATGGGGAATGTTTAACAGACAAACAAGAGGCCAAACCCACCCACTCAACTCTTCCCATTTCAGAGCATCTGCAAGTGATCCGTGTCCGTCCAAAGTAACAAGTGGTTGCTGTGCAGTTGTGATCCTTGGTTGCCAAACTGATCCCAGTCCATGAATGGACATGACCGTTGTCATTTTTCCACTTGTTTTCCATTTTGGGTTGGATTTGCCTATTTTTTTTTTCCCCCCCAGTCAAACCTGTCTGAGCCTGTCCCTGTCTTTTGGCACGTGAATTTCTGCAGTGTTTCTCTTTTGAGTCTTAGGATGGAGCTGTTGTGCTTGGGTTAATCAAACCATTCAGGAAGATCTCCAGAAAATTAAGTTGGATTTAGTCAGACGTTCCCAGTGGACTTAAAGGAACAGCTGTGCTAATGTGAAACTGCCTCTCACTGCAGGAACTTCAGGCAAGAGCAATGGGATCCTCTGTGTTTTTCCATACCCAGGGACACTTCTGAGATTGTTCATGTTCTAGCAAAGCTGTGAATTTTCTAAAAGGGCCCTGCAGTTGAGATATACCTATATTTTTTGGCATTGATTGACAGATTGATCATTTGGATTCTTTGAATCACAAAAACAACTGTCCCCTTCCCTCCCACCTTAAGAGCAAAACTCCATTCCAGGGTGGTCTTTCCCTGCAGATGACCTTGGACCCTCTTCATCCGTGGCCAAACGTGGCATTGGCGTTTTGGGGTCGCGCTGTCACACAGCCTCTGGTGCCCCTGCAACCTCTTGGACTTCTGTGTGTTGACTCCCCCCTGCCAGAGGCACAAGAAGGATCTGGCACAACACCCTGGAAGGTAAAAATCATCTGCATTTGGTGATCAATGAGCAACCAAACTGAACAACGGGATGGCGTGGAAGGAAAAGGTAAAGACTTCGGAGGACTTCTCACACCTGGCAGTTTTGTCTCTTTTTGGACATTCTGTTTGTTTAAGCACCAATGGTCTTACTGCTTTTTTTGGGGGAGGAACTAGAATGTTCTTTCAACCTTTGCCTTGAAGTTGAAGCCACGACTGGTACTTACCTACTTCAACCCAGTGTCAATGATGTCAATTCTTAAGAGTCTTTATACAGAGCATAAAGTAAAATATAACCATCCTAATGCTCCCTTCATTTTGGATTTATGAACTGATATATATATATAAAATATATATATATATGTGTGTCTGTGTGCATACATTAAAGACAAAAATGGAAATGACACTTTAAATGTGAAGTTTTGAACTGAAACTAATAGTAACCATGAAATTCAAAATTCAGGCTGGTTCTTTGGTGTTAGCTGACATGATCCTAAACTAAAAAAAAAAAAAAAAACCCAAAAAAAACACACAAAAAAAGGGAAATACTTGGAATTTTAGTGTCAGCTGAGTGTGAGCTTTTAATTTCACTGGTTTTGTTAGTTTAAGTAAAAAAAAAAGTTTTAATGTCATTTTAAGCAAAGGTTTTTAAAAATAATACTAGTTTACTTATTTTTAAAAGGAGAAAGAAAAGGTCTCAGAAAGTTGTGAGAGGAATATTAGTTGTAATAATCCTCAACACACGTAGTGCTTTATGGGACATGATCTGCTCTCAACTGCAGCAGCTTAAATGAATGTAAGAAAAGTAATTTGGAATAGAAATATTGACTGAGGTTATATTGGTACAGGATCATGTTCTTACGAGATGGTTACACCCCTGTCGTGTGAAATCTACCCTTGCACAGAGGACCAGTGAAGAGTTTAAACCACTTCCATTATACTCCAAGCTCTTAAGTGGAATTTATATGATCCAGACACCTTTTTTTCCCCAGGTCTACAGCACTGATTTGCTGCTCTGGGAGCAGAATTTTCCCCCCTCTTCCCAACTCTCTGCAAAAGTCAATCGAGTGTCTTTAACTGATGGATTGTCCCTTCCTCTCTCATCAGATGCTTCAAAAAGCTATTTGAGAAAGTTTCCCATGCACTTGGCAGCCTGGACATTTTTGAAATCTAATGTTAAATGAACAGATTTGATCAGGTTTGTGTTTCCTGCACTATGGGCTTTCACAAGTTTTACATTAACAATATGTATTATTAAAAAAAAAAATCAAAAGCTATATTTTGCATGACTAGTAGCCACTTTTCAAGCATTAATAAATTAGAACTTTTGAGATAAAAGATATTGAACTGCTGCCTCTAGCTAGAGACTTTTTGCCATGTTTCAGTCCAGAGCAAGAAGGTGTTTGGATCTTTATCTGTTAATTTATTTTTGTTGTTGTTGTTTGTTGAAGCTTTTCCTGAGTTTATTTCTGGATTTTGTTGTTTCCCTGGCTGTCCTGCAGTGCTCTGCAATTTGAGTTGGTGGATCTCAGTCCAGTGCCTCGTGGGCAAATGTCCACATCACCAAAACCACCCTGGAATCCTGCACACTGGAGACCAGGCCCTCAGCTCAATTAAAATCAGGACAGAAAACTGTTGCTGTTGTTGTTGTTGTTAGAAAAAACCCCCTTCACTTACGATTGGGATTTGGCCTCAGCACACTGTTATTACTATTTATTTGGTCTCAGAAGAGAATCCAAGGGTGGAATAGTCATGAAAACTTGGACTTGGCCCTTAATTCCTGGAGCCAAGGAGCAAGACAAGTTGGAGAGCAGTGGAGGGGAAATTTCTGCTGTTGCAGACCTTGTGTTTCTTGTTCCAATTGAAGTCTTTGGTGCCATTCCCCAGCACTGAATTTCCTAGAGGAAAAGGTGCCTCTTGACATGTTAAATGTACAATATATCATACAAACAACCCCCTTCTATCACGATTGGACTTGTCTGAAGTGTCAATGCACTTTGCAGATGTGGCTTTCCTTCGTCACCTGAACTTCCTCAGTGTTGCTGGAAAGATCCCACTTGAGGTGTGAATAGTTATTAAAACCAGACTCTGGTGCCCTGGCACAAATTAACCCTCAAAAAACCTTTCTGTTGAATGTAGGCTGCAGATGCTGCCCAGGTATGGCCACCACTCCTGGTGGCTGTTGTTCCCATTTGTTCCAGGAGGGAAGAAACCCACAGCTGATTTGCTTCCAGGTGTGTGTAAATATCAACTGAGTGTAACAGTGCTTTGTTTGATTTTTCACTGTGAAATATTTTTTGGAGCAAGAAAGGCTGTGTTCTTAAAAACAAACCACGATTAAAATTGAAACAAGTGTTCAGTGCTCCTTGAGCCATGTTTTTCTACCATGTTCATGATGTATTTCTTGTCTAATTTTCTTATTTTGCTTTTATAAGTGTACAAAAACTTTCTGTGCTGCAGCTTTTGTGACTATTTACTGTATCTAACCACTGTTTGATTATTGACTTGTCAGTGTGGAGTGCTGGTACTACAGGACAATTAACATCCCAAAATGAACACTACAAACTGTATTGTAAAGGACAAGGCTTGTTTCATTGCTGCATAGTGGCCTCACCTCCTTTTACCTTCACCTCCATTTAGTGTATCTGGAACTCAGAGCCCAGGTAAAGAAACTTAAATGCTTAGTTAATTAGCACCCTGTCCAGTCACCTCTTGGAAACCTCCACCAATGGGGACTGTGCCACATCCCTGGGGAGGTTGTTCCCATGAACAGCTGTTCCTACTCTAAAAACCTCTTTTCTTATACCAGAATGAAATCCCTCCTGGTGCAACTTGTACTTGTTCCTCTTGTATTTTCCATGTAGATCCTTGTGAAAAAAGAATTTGATCCTCTTTGTAGCCACCCTTTGGGGACTGGAATAGTGTGATGATGTTCCTGCTGAGCCTTCTCTTCTCCAGCAAGAAACTCCTTCAGGCTTTCTTCACTGACCCTATTGTCCACCCTTTTAACCACCTTCATGGTCCTCCTTTGGACCTTCTCCAGTCTGACCACCTTTCTTGAAATGTGAGGACCAGAATGGGACAAATTATAGTTTCTTAGACTCCTGCTGGAAAACTGACCTGGGAGAATCTGATCCTTTTCCAGCAGGGACTGAAGGATTAGTTGCCATAATTTGCCTTGACGGTGGCATTTTGCAAAATTGGGGCTTTTCACAGTATTTTCATGTCCATGGTGGATGAAATTCTGCTTCTGAATAGCATGAAAGCTTCAGTGCTTGCTTCTGGTTATATCAAAGATTCAGGGGGTGTTTTCCTAATCCCATGGACAAAAGAAATCAGTGACTGAAGATAAGCAAAGCCAAAACGAGCAAGAACAAAACATATTTGTAACTGCCATTATTCCACATTATAATATTCCCACTCCTAAACTGATCACCTCTCCTTTTAAAATTTAGTAGGCTTTTCTTGTTCTCACCTTCTCTTCCCACTGGAAAGTTATTGCAAAACTTTTCACTTCTGACAGTTAGAAACCTTTTTTTTTATTTTTTTCTGGATTCCAAGTTGAAAAGATTCCTGTCTCTCTTAGGTTCCTTTTCATAACAATCTTGCTTTCAGTTTCTCTCTCTTCCTGAGGTATAAACAGCTTTATTTCAGAAAAAGTCTGCAGTTTGTCTTTGATCATATAGCTGAAAGATAAGGCTGAAAAAAAAATCATGCTATTAAGCTGCATTTGTTTCAGCTCTAGTCCAAATTTGGGCAGCAAAAACAATATAAGGAATCAAATATAGATGTGAATCCAGGCAGAATAGTAGGAAGTTTACCTGGGAGCAGCATGCCAAGCACCCTGGGATAACAAAGAAAGCAACAATAAAAACTAAGAGATAGAATTCCCATTCTCAAAAGTCTATAAATGCTATTTGTTTTTTAAGTAATTTTCATTCAGCCAGATCTAAAGGGAAAGTAATTCCAATATTTTCCCTTTCTGTTTTCAGTTATGATCTTGCAAGAGAAGCTGTTTCCAGTCACAGGGTTAGGATACTCAGTCAAAATACTGCAAGAAATCATTCAAGTGGGCTAAAAGACACTGATTGTGTCAGTTTGTGAGGTTTCAGTGCTCGTGTCTCTGACATTCCTACTAAATCCCTGACAAATCTGGCTTGCAAACCGTAAAAATATCCAATTTTGTTTTTCCAGCCCAGCCCTGACAGAAATTAGATATAAAAATTTTAGTGTCATAGCAAAGAAAAAAAAATGTCGAGAGTGACTTTAGCAAACAATGGCAATAAAAGAAAGGGAAACCTCACTAATTTAATTGTCTTTATTTGCTGTGTTATTTGGAATTGTTTTTCAATACTGTTTCAGAAACATTGCTGATGTCAGAGGTTTTTAACCTGTGGTCTGTGAAGGCTTCAGAGCCCAAAGACTATTTTTGAAGTGTTCATGGAAGGTGATTAAAGAAAATAAGTTCATCTTTCTATGTAGCAATAGGTGCCTGGGAGGCTCCTGAAGAGCTTCAGTGCTACGTATCTTTATGTAAAGGCTTTCACGGATCAAAAACCTACAAAGTTCAATAAATTCAGATTTTCCTCCTTCCTTTGATTATGCCATTTCATGATATTAAGACTTTCTCTTTTGTTCTGAGGTTTTTCTCATGTGGGCAGGGCTTCCAGAGAAATGTGTGCTTAAATTATCAATATCATGCTTAGAATCACTGCAGAGCAATGAATGGGTCCTCAATGGAATTATACATGGAAGGGAAGCAAGACAAGTAGGAAGAACAGATAGAGCAGGATTTATGGACACCACCACATGGGATTCTGCTTAGCCTCCAGCTGCCAGACAGGATTGGAGTCTCTTATAGTTCCTGGGCCATATCCATGGGCTCTGTGTGGATATCTAGGAAACAGATAAACTCCCTGAGTGGGATTCACTTCCAAACTCAGATACTGGACTTTATTATCTTATTGTCTCTTGAAGTCTTGTTTCTACAACTGTAGAAACGTATATAATGCAAAAACTACAGCCAAATATCTGTTTTTAAGTAGTTTCCTTCCTTAGGAGATAAATGTCAAGGGCTATATTAGACATGTGTCCCTTTCAACATTGGGCACCTTCAGTATTAAGGTCTTCTGGCTCATAGTCCTGGAAAAGCTCTTGTGTCCTTAAGCAGTCAGCTAAGGAGATACCCACACCACTCCACTTTGGACATCAATAATTGAGGTGTCTTCCTTTGATCTGCTTTCTCCACTTGGCCTTTGTAGTCACAAGAGAGAAAAGAGCAATTTCAAAGTACAAAAATCAAAACTCATATTTTTGATGTCTACTCGAAGGGGAGATGATTCACACTGTGGAAGTCTGGATAGAGGTGGATTTTCCCTGGCAGCTTTGCCTGGTCACTACTGTTCTGTTTTGTGCCTACTGAGAAATAATGGCTTTGAAAAGCTTGGGGGTGGCTTCTGTTGGGTGTTAGCAGCCAGATCTGAGGGAGGTGTTACAACTGCTAAAGGCTTAGTTGAGTTTTTAGGAAGTCTTGTTCTCTCTGTCAGGTTGTGTCTGTATGACCAGCACTTCTGTGTCCAGAAACAAACCATAGTATATAGTGCACATGCAGTGAAAAAGGAAAAAATTAGGATTTTACCCTCTGCTTTCAGCAGTCAGGAACATGCAACCAGTTCAGAATTGCATTTAAAGGACAAATTAGGAAGATCTGGAGTGCGCAGTTGCAGTTAACGATGCTCTGATGTTAAGCTCCGTGTATATCTGTACTAAAGAGCTAAATTCAGCTAAATACACATTGTACTTTGTGTATGAAAACACACCAGCAGAGCTTGAACAATGTTTTGAACCTCGTGGTCTTTCACCTTCTTATGATTGGAATTGCAATTTCCCATTGGCTTTCTTTTGGGGAATTCATCCGTGTAAAGAATTACTGTGTGATATGACACTGTGTGATATGACACTCTTCAGTGTCTGAAGTTCCTTAGGCTTCTGCATATGCCTTTCCCAATGGACTTTGTGCTTGCAGAGAAGTCTCAAGAGGCCTTTGTGTATCAGTATAATCTGTAAAAACAAATATTCGGTGTGTTCATTCTCTTTCCCTTCTACTTGTCAGTTTAGTGGCAATGCAAACATGCTCTAGCTCTGAGAAATACCCAGTTTTTGGATGGAAAGCTGTATTTTGGCTTTTGACTGTGTCAAGGTACAAAGTTACTGGCCTGTTGGGTCTAATACTGACCTTTTTTGGTCAAAACTGGTTTAACTGGTAATGGGATTTGGGGTTATTCAGCTTTGTTATGAGGTGGAAACACAGATATCAATTGCTGCTTTCTAACCTTTTTTGTGTTTTGAGAAATTGTTTTTAACATGTATACTGCTGTAGATGACACAATAAATGTATTATCATTTTGTATAAGTCTGTTCTGATATAAAATTGCACCAAAGAGAACTTTTTGTCTGTGAAGTTACAGGGTAGTGTATTTATTTTTTTTTTTTAATGAAGCAACAGGATGGAGGAGGTTTTTTGAGGGACTGAAATTTGCTTCCTTCCTCATGAGGAGGAGTCCATGGATTCTGCTGATCAAAGTCAGTCCTGGACCAGACAGGAGTGAAGGTTTTGCCTTTAATGGGCCCTGAACCCTCTTCCTTCACCATCAACCAGTGGAGTTACAAGAGGAAGGTTTTTACCACCCTGAACCAGTATCAAACATGACTGGGGTCTAATCACACCAGTACAAAGGCAACACACTCTTCATGCAACCAAAGACTATGAGTTTTGATCCACAGGTCTTTTGGGACCTAAGTATTATTTCTAAGGGATCTAAACAGCAGAAATTAATTCTGTTGTCCTAAAACAATGACCTTGTCAGTTGGCAAGGGTGAAAAAAGATTGGTCTCTATAAAACTCCTGTTGTGCTTCAAGTCTTCATTTCTTTTATAGTCAAACCTAAACAGTTTAATTGTTAAAGTTTAATGATTTTAAAATATCAGGTACATTCACACCACTGAAACAGATGATTCCACAGAAGATGTCCTGTTTCTGATGCCTTTATCCTCTGCTTCAGCTACTCTGAGTCTGTGCATCCATGAATCTCCACACAGGCTCCATCTTTCCACTGTTGTGCTCCCTCATTGTTTAGCCAAAGTACAGATCTGTGGATCCCCGTCCTTTGAGGGGGAAATGGGCCCACATTTATTGGAACTGAGGTTAGAAATGTGTCAGGGGAGCAACCAGGGCTGGGGGGCTGGAGATCCCCATCCTACAGCCCTGCTGAGGCAGGACCTGGGATGAAAGGGGGTCTTGGGCCCGTGGGCACGTTGGGTGTGGGGAGGAACAGGGCAGATCTATGGATTTCCTTTTCTGCTGTACTTCAGATCCATGTAAATACACTTTTCCATGAGTTTACTGTGACCCAAAGCAGCCTCAGCCCCTTCTTTAGGGGCTGGATGATGGGTCACAGGGTGTGTCTACCCTTTCCACCCTTTGCAGAAGGGCTGCATCAATCAGTATCTCACTAATCATGGAGATCAGCAAATGTAGAACACAGAATCTGGAAACAGCCTAACTTCTAAAAGTCACATCTAGTCTAAGTGATTGTTTAAAGGCTCCTTTTGTAGTTAAGAGACAAAGAAAAGGCACCTCCAAGAGCATTTCAGCTCAGTCTAGAAGTCCTTTGTAAGTACCCACTGTTTTAAAGGCACAATACCACACTATAGCAATTTGCTCCAAAAACCAGACCCCTGGTTTAAATGAGGAAAACATCAGCTACAAGTTCTGTCAACACACCAAGGAGCAGAGTACCTTGAATTCAGTTCTATTTTCTGCAATTGCTCAGACACTCCAATATTTCTTGCTCTGGGTGCATTAGGCAGCCTTGGGGAAGCTCTGCATTGGCAAAGCAGGTAAAGTTGCCTTCTGGAGGATTTCTTTTAATCTGGAGCCACCACAATCAAACTTTCTTAAAAGGTGACACCATCAGAATTAAAATGCTACTCTCTGAGAGGAATTTCAGTTACATTAACAGCCTGTCTTTGCTGCAACACCCCCCCAAAAAAAGAAAAACCAGCTGAAATAGATCGTTTTGATCATTCCAGGTTGTCAAGACGTTTGTAAAGAGATTTAAAAAAATAATACTTGCAGAGTTAAACTGTGTAAAAGACACCAGGGGATTAGAGGAAGAGAGAGCAGCTTTTCCTGGCTGATATAATTCATTACTCTATTGCAGCTGCCCTTTATTAGTAATTGAAATCTCAGGAGAGGCTGTAGCTCAGGTTCACGGTGGGTGTGAGCAGGGGGCAGTGTTTTGGAGCACTGCCTGGCTTTCTGGGCTGCACACATCCAAAAGAGCCAGCAGCATTTGCAGCTCCAGGAGAGGGCAGTGGCTCCACACAGAACACACAGCACTGCTAAACCCAGCTTGTGACAACCCTTTGCTGCCTTCCTTGGGAAGGAAGATATCCCTGAAGCATTCCTGACTCCCCCACACACCATCATACCCTCAGCTGTGTCACCACGAAGGGATCAGCAGCCTTTTCACAGCCCAAACAAAATCTTTATCCGTGAAACTTTTGCACACCCCAAGATTATTAACCTTTCTTTTTTTTATAAAGTCTCAAATGATCCAAGCTGACATAAATTAAATTCCCAAACTCACAGCAGCTGTAATTATCACTTACATTTTATAGCTGTACATCATACAAGTGTGTTCTCATCACAATGCTTTTTAACAGATTGAAACAACACAGGAGCAAAGTTTACTTTTACAAGTAAAACTGATCAGGATTCTGATTGTGAGAATAGACAAAATTACTCATTACAAAGAACACACAATTCATTGGAACAGATGGGTTCAAAGCCTAATTAACTAATAACTCATTTGAACCATATTTATAGAAACCTGGACAATTCATCTCTGCTCCAATAACAGAACTGGAGATGAAGCACCTAAAACCAACAAAGATGTTTCCACAAGTCAAATGTCTGTTGACCTAAATAATTAACCAAGAGCAGAGCAAATTGAGGAACGCTAATTTTTTTTAAGCTAAACTGGTGCTGCATTTCACAAAAAGCCAGTATGTATAAGGATGGCTCTGGTCTCCAGCAGTGCTCCCAAGTCTGATGCAGGTTCTCCTGGGAATGATCCTGTCTTGAAAGGAGCTGTAGCTGGATCTTATGTACCTTTCTTTACTTTTGGAGAGGTTGAGGTAGAGTCCAGCTCTGTCCTGAAGTAAGAGGAAGGTCACCCAAAGAAGTGATGCAAGGACAGCATTGGTTCTGTACTGGGCTG
The DNA here is from genome assembly GCA_013397135.1 of Pachyramphus minor. Classification (NCBI taxonomy): domain Eukaryota; kingdom Metazoa; phylum Chordata; class Aves; order Passeriformes; family Tyrannidae; genus Pachyramphus; species Pachyramphus minor. The sequence goes on from VYXB01003813.1 coordinate 392,914, forward strand.
TACTTTGCCTCACTAGAACTCACTGCTGTGAGGATAATTCTGTGCCCTGGAACATCATGGAGTGGAGTGATAACGAGCTGAGAAACGCTGAGACAATCACAGTTATCACAGCAATTTAATCCTCAAAGGCAGGTCCCCCCAAAAAAGCACAAAAGCACAGTTTAATTGTGTATTTCACTGATGGATCCAGCTAATCTTCAGGGTTATGGTGACAGGTCTGTTCCAGCTCACAAAGAGAAGCATTTGAGCACTAAGACCAGGTTTATAAGTCATTCTGAGCTCAGGATAGCCCAGCTGGATTGGGTTTGCTCTCATGTCTTCATCCATACTCTGCCTAATATTCAGCTGATCCATGTTTTCCCATGGACAAGAAAGGGTTTGGGATCTTCTGACCTTATTTAATCTCTTTTCAATAGGATTGGAAGGTAAACACCCAAGCAGATACTGTAACTGGTTTTTTGTGGCACTCGAGACATCTTGAGATGCCTTTTAAAGGAGTTTGCTGTTCCATAGGTGGTGCTTGGCAAATTTCTGGGCTTAATTCCCACTAAATTGACTCAAGCTGTCTCAAAACAACACCAGTAATTACTATGACAAAGTTTGGCCACCAAATAACTCTTTCAAATGAAGATTAGGAACAGTGCACTTGAAAATTGGAACATTTGGGAAACACTAACCAAGACATGACAAACACGCTGGGCCTGAGGAGAGTTAATACAGGTTCTTTTTGTATTTTTGGGGATGCTAAGCTGTTGATTCACACTATCCCCAGGCCTGGCTTTTCACAACAAAACAAGTGGATTTTATATATTTAAGGAGAGAGAACCAGAGCTGGGATATGAATCTGTACCAGGTGAGAACAGCAGCTCACATCCAGGACAAAGAATTTACAGAATTCACGCTATGGAAAGCCCAAAGGATCCAGTCTGGGTTCTACATCCCAATGCCACAGCTAGAAAGGCTCAGACAGTAGTTACACCATTGTGGTACCCAGATGTTTTCCTTTTTGGACTGATTTTTTCCAGCAGTGACAACTGAGTGACGTAGTTGACAGGACTGTTTTCCCTGGACAAAGTCCCCTGTTTGTGTGTGAAGGTCAGATATTCCTGGTACTGCCACTTGCACAGTTGTTTCTTCAGTTCAGTTTGAACCTGTAGAAAAGGGAGTCCAAAACAAAGAAGCAGCAAATTAAGGCCTAGTGGGCATTGAAGGTAAAATATGCCAGAATATCTGCCTGAGTACTTAGCCCAGAGTCACAAAGGCACCAGGAAAATCAGGATGAATCCTTAACACATCTAAGAACAATTTTAACTCTGTCCCTGTTCACTTTTGAAAATAAATAGACCTAATTTCAAAAATTCAGAGGATGACATGCAGAAGTACATTAAAAGAGAGGCTTCCTCCACCAATCCCGTATTCCAGTGCTATTCCTGCAAACTCAAGGCCCTTCAGCACTCCCATGTGTAATCCCAGCCCTCAGTTTCATCCTTTCTTGGCTGCAGAACAGTCTCTCACATTGTCACGTTGTCACAGATACTTAGAACCAGAGAAACACACACACAGAGAAAACAAAAATAATTATTTATGATTGCAGGGAGCCATAACAGATGCACTGCCAAGCGGGAACGAGTGGCCAAGCTGCTCCAGAAGCAGTTTTCCCAAGCAGATGGATACAAGCCAAGCCAGCTTCATCTTGGGGCCAGAGATCACACCCTGCCTGTCCCTTTTTTAACACCTCCTGGATTTGTGTGTTGTGAGATACAATATGGAAGCTATTAAATCCTGTTGGAGAGGAGTCTGTGGGTACAGAAGGCAGGTGGGAAGGAGATCATTTTGTATTTAGAGTCAGTCTTGAAGTCTGTCTCTCAGAACATCACTAGAATGGCCATTATAAATTGTTTTCCTGAGTAACAAATGTATTTTAGGCTTTGTTCATCCATGGGTAGGATTAATTGCACCTTTAGCCATCCCTGTGAGGTGCTGGAGAATGTCCAGAGCATGTCATTCTTCTCATCTACCCTACACCCTTTTCCAAGGATGAGACCTTTTTTTACATTTTCTCATCAATTTTTGTTCATTATGCTCCTTTGGGGAAAGTGCCAGCAAATGTAGTCAGGTTTGGAAATGACAAGAAAAGCTAAAATGTACTACAGGAAACTTCTCCAAATTCCAGCAGTGTTGTAAAACCAGGAAAGAAAGGATTTGAGCAAAATTAGTGAATGCTGGAAAAGAGAAATCGGGAAAAAAGGGGAAAAGGGGGGGAAAAAGGGGGAAAAAAGGGGGAAAAGGGAAAAAAGGGGGAAAAGGAAAAAATGGGAAAAAGGGGGAAAAGGGGAGAAAAGGAGAAAAAAGGGAGAAAAAAGGAGGAAAGGGGGGAAATTGGGGAAAGGGAGGAAAAAGGGAAAAAAGGAAAAAGGGGGAAAAAGGGAAAAAAGGGGAAGGGTAAAAAGGGAAAAAAGGAAAAAATAGGAGAAAGGGAAAAAGAAGAAAAAGGGAAAAATAGGGGAAAATGGGGGGCAGGAAGGAGAAAAAAGGGGAAAAAAGGTTAAGGGGAAAAAGGGAAAAAAAGGAAAAAAGAGGGGAAGGGAAAAAAGGGGAAAAGAGGGGGCGAGAGAGAAAAGGGGGTAAAAGGGGAAGGGGGAAGGGAGAAAAGGAAAAGGGGAAAGAAGAAAGGGGGAAAGGGGAAAGAGGCAAAGGGGAAAACAGGAAAAGAGAAAAAGAGGAAAGAGGAAAAGGGAAAAAAGGGAAAAGAAGAAAAGGAGAAAGGAAGAAACTCACTGGGAGAAAATAAACTTGAAAAAAGGAAGGAGCATCACAAGCTTTCCATGGAGACACCACCGTGACAGACATCAGACACAAAGCAGGAGACAAAACCCTGCCAGGAAAGTCAGGAAGCATTTGTGAAGGGTCACAGCTCCAAAAGTTATTTGTGTCCTCCTGTCAGAACTGGGTGAACACAAATAAAGACAACAGAGATACCGAGGGAAAAGGAAAGCTCTGGGCATGTCAGGCTTTCAGCAGCAGATCAAAGCACTGATCTGTTCTGAGAATAGGAAAAGAAATTAAAATCCAGAGGTGCCCATGGGTTTTAAAGGTGTTGATGATCTTATGTGCTTGTTACTCACCTCTGCATTGGAGAAGCAATAGAGAAGAGCGACAACAAAACCCTGGCACAGGGAGGGTAGGGAGGAAAAAAGCCAATAAACAGGATTTAAAGCACAGAATCAATGACAGAGAGCAGGTTTCATTCACAATTTGAGTAAGATAGATAGCAACATAATATAATATTTTCCATTTTTCCATTGGAAGTCAGGTGATGTGGCACTATTTATTCAGTTTTCATAATAGAATTAAATTCCTCAAAGGACTGGTGATATTAAATGTATATTATTGCCCTTGTATGGAGACAGTAAGGACTGATTTGCTGTTTATTGTATCCTACAAACACTTTCACCCTCAGATAAAGGAGTAGGGGCATCTGTCTTCTTCTAATCTATATTTACAACAGTGAATAAACTTATTACAAAGTGTACCATACCCTCTCAAATCCATGCCATTGTTCTGACTAGCAGTATAGCAAAATAAACCATGAAATATTAACATGATTCACCACTCCTAAAGGGTAGGGGCAGAGAAAGTTGTTATATATTCTCCTTATTTTTCCATTCCTCTTGTTTTTATAAGGTGAAATCATTTTCAATCAGTTCACCTTAATCCATAGACTGGTCTTCAAGGAACTCTTGTTATTCAGTCTAGTCTTGTTATTCAATATATTGTTATTCAATAAAGGTAGATGTTGGGTTTGTTTTTGGTTTTTTTTGTAATTGTTAATATGAAGTCTGACTCAGAATTCAAAAGTAGGGTGAGATTTCAAACAATAAGGGAACAAAAAGCCAGTGAAGGAGGAAGATGGAATGTGTGTGTTGGATTTGGACACGCTGATAAAACCTGCTGTAATAACCAGGCTGAGGGTGTGGTGGTGCAGATTAAACCTTTTAGGACTGTTAAACATTTTGTCCATTTTACCTGGAAAGAACCCAAGCCCAGCTCAATGTAAAGACGAGCTTCCAGCCCAGTGCTCTCGGGGAAAAACGCGAATACGATGTAGTGCACTCCAAAGAGGGGGATTAAAAGCAACGTGGACTTAGCAAGTCTCCTGGAAAACCAAGGATTAAAAAACAAGGCAGTGTTAGAAATATAGAATTAGTGATAGCAATTACATGTTGGAGCATGTTTTAATCCACAGTGGAGGCAACCACATCCAGGGAACTCATGGAAAGATCCTCATTCATCATGAAGTGGTTCATAAACAGCAGGACTGGGTTTGGTTACCAGCACATCAACATCATGCTGCTGCTAAGAATTTAAAGGAAATTTAACTTAAATCTGCATCTTTCTCCATGTGGCCATTTGTTGATTCATTACCTGACATTTAATGTTTACACTTTCAATCTGGGTCCTTTTACAACTGTAAAAACTTTCTGGTTTAATTTTCTCATTGTCCCCACCCCACCATTTTTTCCCCTGAAGAAAGAGAGAGAGGTGATATTTGGGATGAAAAGGAACATTCACAGTGTTATTTCTTCTGGGAATTTCTCTCTCTATTAGAAGAAGAGTAGAACATTTTGTGCTCCTACCCATAAAATATTTCTCATGTCAGAACAGGTCAATATTAAGAAACCCAGAAATACTCACACGAAGTGGCTCGAATGGCTCCCTCCTCCCTCTTGAGATTTCAGTTTATGGACTAGAATTCTGATCACATTGATAAATATAATAAAGTTAATCTGAAAAGACAAGGCAAAATCTGTAAATTTATTACAGAGCAGGAGGTACCTTCAGCTGATACAAATAACTGAAAATCCCCAGTCAGAGGAACTGCACTACCTCAAACCAGAGCAGCTCTGTCCTCAGACCAAATCAATAACATTATAAATAGTAATTATTTTCCCCACCATCATATATTTATACATAAAATATGGTGAAAATTATGTTGAATTAATTTAAACCTACACATCTCCAGCTCATTTTATCGTATTATTTTATTTATATTAATGTTTCTTGACAGCACCTCACAGATCTTACATGGTTTAAACATTCCCCCCTGTTCCCTTCATTGTTTGGGATAGGGATTATAACAGATACAGACCTGAATGACATAGTACTCCCTCCCTAAAATTAGGTGTAAATGGGGGGACAAGAGAGATTTTTTTGTGTTAAGTTTACATCCTAAGAACATTTAAAAAAAAAATCAGATAAAATTATTTTAAAAATAAACCAGGTAAAATTTATATGCAGATACTCAAGGGAAAATAAAATAAAAAAAACCCAAACAAAACACACATACTAATACAGTTATCAGGATGGGGCCTTTGATGATCCATAACACCACTCCATTTTCATCATCATCCCAACACCTGAAACCACAAACAAAACCTGTCATTTGATCTGTCCCATGTGAGCTTTGATAACACAAAAAACCACTTCTGTCACAGAAAAGGAGAGTTTAAATCCCTGCCTGAACGTCCCTGACAGCACTGGGACCCTCATACCTCTCTGAAATCTCTGTGTAACTCAATTTAAAGGAAATTTAAAGAAGCGATTGAAGAAGCAAAGATAAAACAAGAAATTTGTATTTTCAGGCTACTTTGCTGCTCTTCTCACTGTTCTCCATCACTCATCTGAGTTCTGAGCAGGAAGGTGTAAAAGAGTCTCTTTTCCAACTGATGCTCTGTGTGAAATGACCTGGACACCTTCAGGACAGCTTTTGGTAAACAATATTTATGCCTGGCTCTCAGATTAAAAGATTAAAATAGAACAAAAACCAAATAATTAAATGGAAACAAATTATCAAGACATGATGTGTTTGTTTGGGAGGTTCTCATTTGCAAAGATTAGGGTTAGTAATTTATGGTTGATTTTAAATGGAAGCAGCAATTTTATTAAAATATAATAATTTGCTTATATATAATTATATAAAGATTTTATATTATTATATTTTTCTTATATATAATTATATACCATTATATAAATAACATGTGTTCTTAAAATATAATTATTTCAGGGCTGGCCATCAGGGAACTAAATGAAATTTCAGTAGTTACCATGGTTTTATTATATAAACATTATATATACAAACATCAAAATCAGAAGAATTAAAGCTATTTTCTCACCAACTTTCATATGAAGCGTAAAGATTAGAAGCAGAACTTT
>VYXB01003813.1:399149-431831 GCA_013397135.1 Pachyramphus minor
TGGGGTTTTTCCTTTTTTTTAAAATATACCTCTTTGATATATATATTTATATATCAAATATATATATATTTTGATACATACTTTGATATATATATTTTTACATACCTACTGCCATAAAAAATAGGACATCCTCATCTTCCTTTTCCAAGCTCTGACTTACCCAGTATTTTGTTGGTGGATTCTTGTAAGGACCCAAGCAAACAGCACAGCAGCAGGAGCTCCTGGAAAAATCAACATGGAACACAATAATTGTTTGGAATACTGTGTCCCATGGAAACTTTATTCCAAGCAGGTTCACGGTGCAGCGGGTTGGATGCACATTAAAATGGACGAAAAACGGGTCAGACAATTTTAAATAACTTTATGGAAGAATTTAACTTGCAGTTCAGGGAGGAAAAAAAAAAGGAATAGAAAGGCTGGAGAATTTAAAAAAGGTAAAGGAGAATAAGTGAATGTGAAACTGCATTTTCAAAAGTAAGTGTTAAGAATTAGTTAAGGTTTGCTTGCAAATTATTTGTGAAGCAGGAGTAACCATTTATTTACCTGGAGCTCTTTTATCCTGTGAATTGTGGCCAACATCAAACTTTTTATACACTAGGTGGAAGAATTCACATTTTTGTCCTAAGAAGCCTCTACTAATCACTCTGGACGTATCCGCTGATAAGAATTCCATGAAAATTTAATTAAAACCAGCAACTGGTGATTTCTATTCTCACTTTTTACTGCTTATTCTTCTACCTTTCTACATTTATGACTGATTTGGTTTTAAGAAGGACCATAAAATAGAGATTGCTTTTGTTCTCTTTCTGAGGAATTGAATTTCCAAAGACCAAGTGACTTCCAAAGCTGCAGAAAAAAGGGGACCCTAATCTGAAACAGGTGACATTTTCACTGATAAATCTACAGAAATAAAGGTAACATCTTTCTAAATACCATTTGAGATCTGTAAGAAAAGCCTAGAAGTTGTTCTTCTAAATTTTAGCTCTTTGTTAAAGTCCTTTAAGCTGGGACCGCTTTCAGTTCAAGTTCTCTGTTTAATTAATGAAGAGAAATATTTGCATCCATATCACCTAAGATCTGAGTTACCCCATCGATTCCAGAAGAAAATGAGGATTGTTACATTATTAATTGAGTTGTTTTCTCTGTTATCTCAATTTAGCCATGATTAATCAAGGGCTGAGAGTCTAATTTCAGACATTCATATTTGGAACAGCTCAAAAAAATTTAATTACTTTATGTAAACTCTGAGAATATCCATATAAAGGATAAATTTGGATTTCAATGCTATGGCAAAAAAATGTCATTGTAGCTGCTTAATTTAAAATAGCCAAGGTGAGACACAGGAATATCTGAGAGTCATAAAAACAACTCTCTGCAGTGATAGAAATTTTGGGTATTACACATTCCTCTTCTGATGATCAGAGAAAATTTTAATGCCTGAAAAAATTTCTTAAAGCCAGGAGTTCCCTTAAAAACAAAACAAAACAAAGAATCGTTTGTTTGATGATTTAAGATTAATCTATCAGGTTGTGTCTGCTAAAAGCAAAATGTCAACTTTGAGTTAGTCACCCAAACTTCTTTATTCAGTGGAGGAAGAGAAAGTGTTTCTAGGATGTTATCCAGACAAATCAGTCATCATCTTGAGGACTGGATTAATCACCACTGTGGTGATTGGTGTAAATAAACAATAAGATAAATTTGTCTCAAAACACACATTTTTATCCATTTGTGACAGTAAAGAGAAATGACAAATAACTCAGAGAGGGAAGGAGTACTGACCCCAGCCAGTGAATATGAACCACCACACGAACTGCTTGTTGGAAACAAAGGTCAGCAGGAGCAGAGTTTGCAGGTAAATCCCTTCAATGAGAAGCCAGAAGAAATTGGCCAAAATACTGAACTGGAAAAATGCCACAGCAGCCTTACAGGCAACCTGGAAGTGCAGAGGGAGAAAAATATATTAAATCCGCTCTCATTGTGTCTGATTTCTCTCCAAGCAGATGCAAAATTCAATGTTAGCACATTGAATGAAGAAATTCTAACAATATTTCAGTAGGTTTGGGGTTCCATAATTTGAATTGACTTAATTTCTATTGAAAGGGAAATACTGGTTTGCTCTCATGGATTAAATTCTTTACTGGTAGAAATTTTTACAGCTTCATAAGAGACATTCACTTTAGATATTAAAGCTGAGTGCAGCCATAGCACTCGATATTTGTGTTGTTTGTTTTAAGATTTCAGTTCTAGCAAAGTAAAGAGAAATGGGATTTAGGAATCCCAAGAATTAAATGTTAACTCAAGGATAAAAGAGAGGGGAGGTTCAGTACCGTTGACATTAGGCAGTGGTCCATAGTTTCATCTGCAAACAAAACAGCATCTTTGGTGAAAACAGCAATTGCTCTCAAGATAAAGGAGACAAACAGGTGCATGTGGATGTAATTCCGTGTACAGTGGAATTTTCTGACATGGAAAGAGAAAATAAAAATTGTTCTTCAACAGAAATTTCTCATGGCCTCAGCAAAACTCAAACTGCCAACGCCTTCCAAAGCAAACACGTGAGCTGTCACTGTGTGAGAGCGAGACAGACATGAGGGAGCAGAGCAGTTATTATCTGTTTAAAGTTAATAAAAGTTCCAGTGTAATTGTCCTTGAATCACCACACATTTAGAGGAGATGCCAGAGAGTAACTGTGGGACTCTTGGGCTCTATCACAATAGTGCCTTTAATTATTCTAAATAACATTTTTTTGTTGAACAAGCTTGCAAGAGGCTCAGCAAGTTTTCAGCCCCTTTCTGGTCAGGGAGAAGAGAAGGTTGAATGAGTGCCAGTCACATGTTGTGAGGTGGCTGCCACAGAAATGGTTGCCTTGCCCTAAACTGCATTAGTTTGGTGAGGAGCTGCTGAGGGAGCTGGGGGGGGTCACCCTGGAGAAAAGAAGGTTCAGGGGGACCTTCTCACTCTCTGCAACTTCCTGACAGGAGGGTGTAGCCAAGTGGGTATCAGGCTCTTCTCCAGACTAACAAGGACAGGATGAGAGGAAATAGCCTCAAGCTGTGCCAGAGGAGCTTTAGATTGGATATTAGGAGAGTTTTCTTTATAGAAAGGGTTGTCAAGCACCAGCACAGGCTGCCCAGGGAAGTGGTTTAGTCACCACCCCTGTGGGTATTTAAAATGTAGATGTGGCACCTGGGGACATGGTTTAGTGGTGGCCTTGGCAGTGCTGGGTTAATGGTTGGACTTGAGGATCTCAAACATTTTTTCCAAACTAAACAATTCCATGATTCTATTTCCCCAGGTTGCCCTGTCTGCACTTCTACCTTGAGCTGAAGGAATCTCCTTCAAGGTTTGGGCATCCCAGCCTCATGGTCCTGGGATGTGACCTTTGAGAATGCCAACCCACCCCAGTCAGGAAGCTGCTTCTGTGCTCTGCACTCCTGTCTGCACAGTGGGTTTAACTCTGGTCCAAGAGCATTGGAACCAGTCAAATCCAGGATCTGTTTCCTAATATCCATCATCATCAAATGTAACATTTAAATTTATTTAATTCTCTTTCTGTAGCTCTCAGCTCTGGGAGCCTTTCACAGAGGGAATGAACAGTTTAGAATCACCTCTGGTTCAGGGCCATGAGACACTGTTTCTGCAGGGTATATCCTGTCATATGCTAAAGAAATTATTGTCTTATACCAATAGTGATGTAAGTTTGGGCCCTTCCACTGTTTGGGGGCATTAAAGAGACTAAATCAGACTGCCCAGGCAGCTTGGATATTTTAACATCTGCAGGGAAATATTGCAGCACAGGTAGAGAAAGACCCATCACCATCAACTGTCTTAGAATGATTAGAAAATAACCATTAAAAAATCCAACCAACCAAAACCACAGAGGATCTGATAGAAATTAGGATGAGACTGTCTTAAGACATCCTGAAAAAGGGCCCATTTATATTTACCTGAAGGCAGCAAAGACAATTAGAGCTGTAACGAGTGAAGTCACTGATGCTGCATAGCCAGCGGTGTAGACACGCCAAAATGCAGAATAATAGGATTTCTGGGGGAAAAAGAGACACAGCCCAATGCAAGGGGTTCTGCAGGATGAATTCTATGGATGCTCATTTCACCAGGACACATTTTTCCTTCGCTGGTCAGTCCCACCATCCCTGTGCTTGAGATCTGCTTCAAGGTTTTTCCTTCCATCACAAACAGGTTTTCCTTTAAATCCCACTTAACCTTACACAGGAGACAGGTTTCACAGCTCACAGGGTCCTCTGACCCCTTTAGCCATGTCCTACAGGGAAATTTTAACTTTTTTTTAAAGTAACTACATTTTCTCCTGTTGGTACCTAAAGGCTCTGGGGCACTGAAACCTCCCACTGGGTGATTTGTGAATCCTTCACTTCAGACCTGAGCCAGACTCGATAAACATTGATTTTCATAAAGAGCTATGGCTAAAAGAGAAATAAAACTTGCAGTTTGTAGGTGAGGGAACTGAAACACTGAGAAACAGTTCCATCATATTGTGGAGGTGAGAAAGTTAAAGCCAAGAAAATCACCCCACAGTCAAGCCTTTGGACAAACATTCCATTGCTATGAACTGTAACACTATAAATTCTTCACAGTTCGTTTCTTTTCAATTTAAACACCCACTGTCATGAGAAAAATGAAGCATATTTACATGGCTTTAACTATGCAAATTTTATTCTGATTGACTACAAAATCACCTAATTATTTAAAATCCCAAGGAAGTAAATTCTCTGAATCCAGGCAAATTTCCTCCTTGGAAATGCAGTGGACACTTTGTTCTCTAATTGATCCAAAATCTGTTTATCCAAAAGGCTGCAATTCGAGGCTGAGACAAGTGATTAGCAATTTTAAGTAGATCCATAAATAAATCATGTAACCCTGACAAGATAGGAATCAATCTGGTGTTTCTGATATAGCCCTAATCTTTTATACAGTATTTTCAAAACACGGAAGAAAATGGGAAAACAGGTTCTTCAACTGAATAATGAAGTATTTCAATTAATTTTATCAGGTTTTGTAAGATAGATAAAAACACCCAGCATTATACAGAGGACATCACAAGTGCTCACTGCACATACGAAACACAAAGCAAGTGGTTCTCTTGGAATATAATTGGGATTCTTGTTGCTTCCCTATGTTTGCAATGCATCAGAGATTGCTGATTGTCTTCCTTTTCTAGCAAAACCTGGGGGATTTGGCTGGAATAACAAATTAACACAACCAGGGGCTCTGTATGGAAATCTTCCATACTGTTGAAACGTATGGACATAGTTCCTTGTTGGATTTTAGCCCAGGTCAGCTACAAACTAAACTTGGTTTTGCATAATCCAGGGACTCTTGGGAGAAGCTCAAGCTCTGTGGGTGGGCAGCTGGTGCCAGGGCTGGAAAACTGTGCCCCAGAATATGTCCCCTTCTGAATCCTACATCCCTTCTGAACTGTTTACATNGACATAGTTCCTTGCTGGATTTTAGCCCAGGCCAGCTACAAATTAAACCTGGTTTAGCATAATCCAGGGACTCTTGGGGGAAGCTCAAGCTCTGTGGGTGGGCAGCTGGTGCCAGGGCTGGAAAACTGTGCCCCAGAATATGTCCCCTTCTGAATCCTACATCCCTTCTGAACTGTTTACATGGTTTCCACCATCCTCCAAGAAGAAAACATTTATTTAAGGTTTTTTTAAAGAATTTAACTTTTTAGCTTCCCTAAAGTGTGAAGAATTACAGATATTTATAGGTGGGGGATCAAGCTCCAAGCATCTTTACTGCCTGTTACAGCCCTTCTAAGGTTCTAAATTCATGTAGCCAAATTTCTGAAGCAGATTGAGTCTACATTTCCCAAAGGTTTAGATCTGAACTAGTTTGTGCTTGAGCTGGTGTGCCTGGAGAACAAAATGTTAACTCCAGATAACACCCAGAGTGTTAGTGATAACAACCCTCCTCACCTTTCTGTGTCTTACTTTGGCTGGTGATAAATGGCTTTTTTTCTGAACTGTTTACATGGTTTCCACCATCCTCCCAGAAGTTTTTTAAGCATTTATTTAAGTTTTTTTTAAAGAATTTATCTTTCTAGCTTCCCTAAAGTGCAAAGAGCTACAAATATTCCTAATTTATAGGTGGGAGTTCAAGCTCCAAATATCTTCAGTGCCTGTTACAGCCCTTCTAAGGTTGTAAGTTCACCTAGCCACATTATTATTATTATTATTATTATTATTATTATCATATGAAGCAAATCGTGCCTGCACTCCCTGAATATTCAGATATCTGAACTAGTTTGTGCTTGAGCTTTTGTGCCTGGTTAATTCCAGATAATACTCAGTGTTAGTGATGACAACCCTCTTCACCTTTCTGTGTCTTGCTTTGGCTTGTGGTAAATGGCTTTTTTCTGAACCATTTACACGACTTTTTGAGAGCAAAACATTAAAAAAAACCAGCTGTAATATTAAAATGTATTAATAAATTGCATTAAGAAAATATTTATTTGGTGAATTTCAACTCTTGCCATATTTTTAAACCATCTACAAATAAAACACCATGTTTTGAGGTTTATTCCATCTTTTTTTGTAATTTGACATCTATAACACAATAGTGTACACGACACCTTTTCTCAGTTTCCTGAAAAAAAGTCACAGAGATTCCGAAGCTCGAAAGTCAAAAAGTATAAAAATATTGATTTGGATTCTTAGAAAAACATCCTGAAATTTTTGCCCAGAGCTATTTATTTGTTTTGCTCACTTGAGTTTCAGCATCTATTGCAAACACTTGCATGGATCCTACTTTTTGGGATGAGGCAGAGATGTGCCCCATCTTGGACTCGTGCAAGAGGAGCTTTGTCCAAGGCAGACTGAAATGATGGGATGGAGACATCCCTGCTCTCTCTTGCTGGAACTGGCCCATCTATCAGATTTCAGAACTCCAAGGCAGAGCACAGGCAGAGTTAAATAATTAACTCTCTGTTAATTAATTAATAACCTTCAGCTAGAAGCTCAGCAGTGAGGGACCAGCAAAGTGTGAGGCATTCCTGTGCTGGAGCCAAGTAGGGTGATGAGGAACATGGGAATTCAGATCATATGAAGATGGTGGCTGTGAAAGAAATTCTGCAGGGGTTTCAGATAGAAAAAAACAGAGGTTTGCTTCCTGCTCCTTGAACACCTGAAGTATAAAAGTCATCATTTCATAGGATGGTTTGGGTTGGAAGGGACCTTCAAAGATCATCTAATCCCGACCCTCCTGACACAGGAAGGAACATCTTCCCTTAGACCTGCTTGCTCAGGGTCCCCTGCTCAATGGCATCCAAGAATTCCCTCACAGAAGTGTGCCTTGACCACTATACTATAAAGTGAAGGAGCAATTATTTTTTTGAGTCATTTAAAATCCAGGGGGAAAAAAATCAACTGGAGCGATACAAAGGAATTTTCTCTGAAAAATTCCCTGCAACGAGCTTGATAGGGCTTCCTTGGCAGATGGGTGCATGATGAGAATTAAAATCTCCTCTGTCAGAGAACCAAAGTCTTTGTTAGGCAGGAAAACTGAACTAATCATCAGTTTACTCATTAACAACAAGAAGAGATGTTTAGATGGAGAGGGAAGTATTTCCTGCCACTCACTTGCTTTCTATTAAGCCTAATTTGTTAAACAAGCACTAAATATACCTAAAATTTTTGAGTTTAGCACTGAAAATTGGTAATTACTGGGTTCTGACAGGAATCAGGTGTGTGGAGCTACTCAGCACTCTCAGGAGAGGATGTTCTGGAGATGTTCAGAAGCAGGAAATAAAACACTCACCTGATCCTCAGGTCCTTTACTGGAACCTTCATCAAATCCACAGGCAACAGTGTATGGTGGGAATGGTTCTGACCAATGTTCCTCCTGTGTGCAATTCCTCTGAAGGAAACCTTTCATGGGAAAATAGAGCAGAGAATTAATTAGGGGAGCATGGTGGTGGTGGTGGTGCTGTTCTTTAGGTTTTGATAAGCAACAACAATTTCTTATTTCTACTTTGATTCTTAAGTCAGGGACTAACAGGTCCAGCAAGTTAAGCTGTAGGGTTACAATATTCTATATATAATTTGAAAATTTGGAAATTCATTTCAAGATGCAGTGGGACTTGAACATTTCATATGGGAAATCAATTCTGTAAATTTAATTCTTCCATGGAGGAAATCAAATTATACATTTACAACGTATTTGGGGACTGTGGTCAAAGCCCTGAGCCAGCTGATCTATATTGGAAACCGGGTACAGGTTTTAAACTTGGTCCTTCTCTGACTGAAGGATTGGACCAGACAACCTCAATAGGTCCTTTCTAATATTAATTATTTTATGAGTTTATAAATCAATGATTCTACAACATATTCCTTTATAAATTTAGTAACATAGTGCAACTATCCATCACTGATAGACCATGAAAGAGATGAGACAATTTAGTACAGCATAACACAAAGCAATATTTATCACAAGCCAAGATGTGTATCTGGATAGTTACTGTATGATAGCATTGTGAATCAGGAAAATATACAGGAATCTTCAACTATTAGAATTTATTTAAAATAAAATAATTTAAAACAAAATAGTGACAAAAAAGTCTTGCCATGAGTATTGGTGAATTCTTCGAAAAATTGTGGACAGGGAATTTTCACCACTTCCCCAAAAGTGGCTCTGGGCCAGCAGGTTAAACCATCCCAATCTCTGGCACATCCTGTAAGAAAAAAGTGCTTCTAAATAAAGAGAAACACAGAGAACATCACAGAGGTGATCTTCCATAACGAGATTTTCCTTGGCTTTCCCACTAATTCACGTGCAAGAAAGAGCCACAGGAGGGAATGCAGCTCTGAAGTGAAGGAGACAACAGTTTTCCTCTTTCCTTGGATGCATCCTTGCTCACATATGCACTTGGCAATCCAGCTGGCCTTTCTCACTCATCTCATGAGAGAATGTACCTGAAATTCAAGCAGACACAGTCTGAAAGTAAAATCACTTGGAGCTCTTTCCATTGTCAAAAGAAAAGTCACCACAATTAAAACATTGAATAATTATTAACACTTGAGTTTTTTCACCACTGGTTCCAGAGTCTGACTGAAAAGCATCAGACATGGAAATTCAACCTTAATCCCTTGATTTCATGCTAAAAATCTACCAGTTTTACCTGGTTTGAAGGAAATAAGGGTGAAGTCCCAGTATTAGGAAATCAATGGTATTTTTGCAGTGGGTTTCAATAAGGGTAAGATTCATCCCACCACTGGGAATAGATTCCATGAGATTCCCTAAACCAGAGGCTGCTGGTTGATGACACAGGGAATGCTGCTGGCTATGAGTCCATTAAAATGGTTTTCTCAGGAGTTTGAGTTAATCCCAGGTTCGTCACAGGCGCATCACACTGAGACTTCCAGCTGTTGGTAAGTAGGTGTGGGGGCAGCACAGAAAAATTCCCAGCTTGTAAATGTGCCTGAACAAATGAAAAAAACCATCATTCTGCAGCCCAAAGTAACCCCCAGGTGGTCGTAAGGTGGATATAAAGCTGTGCAGGAGTTTGGGTGGGGAGGTGTTATTTTCTTTCATGACTCTTCTCTGCCTCCTCTGTGAGGGATGACAAGGCAAAGCTAAAATTGTCAGGAGCTGAAATGTGGCAGAAATATCACTTACCTGTAGCTGAATTAAGCTGCTCTCTGGTTTCCTGAGAATCTCCCACACCATTATCCTCACATGACCCTTGGAAGGAATACCCTGGTATTCCCAATTTGCCAAATGGCAAAATAGAGACCCTGATTCATTAACCATGATTTTAATTGCCTAAAATGTATCAGCTAATCTTAGCTCTGTTCCCTTTGTAGTCAGTAGAAAGAGACAGTGACTTCCAGCCCATGATTCATCCCAAATATTGGTGGCTTCTTTCTGAGGACAGGATGAATCACTGACTGCAAATACCTGATTATACCCTAAACTAGGCTGCTAATTTTTGAATTATTAAAGCCAGGTAATGTCAGTCCCTCTTAGACATGCAATGGCCCCCACACATAGACTTAGCAACTGAAGTGGTCCTTTATACAGAAACCATAAATGATTTGAAGAGCTGAGTCTAAAAATCTACTTTATTTGGCAATTCAAAATGAGATTCCATTCCCTGTGTATAAAGGAACCTGTATGTTTTAAGTCTTAAATCTGACTTAATTTCCAGTGACTTCTTCAATGTATATCAAAGAAACCACTGAGTGGAGAAGCCAAAAGGGAATTTTTCATGCCAAGGGAGTTGTGGGTGCCCAGGTCACCCGAGACTCCATAAACTGCAGCAGGAGTTGTATCAAGTAATGTTGACATCATAGATATTTAAGCCTTGCTCAGTAATCCAGCGATGTTTCTCTTTTTGACAGTGGAGGAAAATTAAGTGGTTTTTTAGAGCTTGATTCATTTGACCTGTTTTACACATCTACTTCAAGATGAGACACTCTGGCTGCTGCTGACACTCATTAGGCAGCGCTCTGAACAACAAGAATAGTGGGGAACTACTTTAGATCAAAATCTCTGCAACACAGACTAATCCCAGCACAGCTTCTCTGTGACTGCTGAGAAGTAACTCTGCAAATTGTGATCCTTCAGTTTGTCCTGCTGAATTCCTGAAAACTAAAACACAAGCTAAATTAATTAATTTTAGTCTAGTTTTATCCTCCAGATAAAATACTGGAGTTAAATTGGTTTTCTGGACCTGATGTATAATTTCAAAATACGTTGAGAAAGGCTGTGAACACCAGAACAGATTCTCATTAAAGTCTTTCCACCTCTAGAGAATAAAAGGTGGAAAGGGGAGCTTTGAGAAGCTCAGAGTTGACAAGGTGGAAGATTTTTAAATAGTTTAACAGAACTTTCAGGGATTTTTATTTCCTTGAGTAACCTTTGCTACAAAGAGGATTCAAAAAATCATATCATTATTTTTGTGTTAAAGAGGAGGATACTTGGAATGACATCCTGGAATGCATCTAACAGATAATTTTTGAAAATGCCTGATTTATGCCAGAATTTCTTTTTTGGGTGGATTGTTGCGTGTTGCAAGTGCAGAATGTGTCCAAGAGATATTATGGAAAGGAAATGTCCTGGGGGTTGAACTGTAATTTCCAATAGGCTGATAAGGGCCTGATAATAACCCCAGATTTCCAGAGCTCGACTCAGTTTGTATCCTAACAAAAAAAAAATCTCATAATTCACGTAACCGAAAAATCTCACTGAGGTGGATTCAAACTTTTCTAAGCAAAGTTGGCCGGAAAAAAATCTGACTGAACTTCTGAGGGTTTGAACATTCTGAAATTCCACTTTGAATTATTTCCAAGTGTGTCTCCACAAGGTTAAAACCCCAGGAGGTGAACACCCTATGCAGCATTTTCAATATATTTTACAGGCTCTGTTACACGTTCATTTTACTTTATAAAATTTATAGCTGAGCTCGTAACAGGTTTCAAAACACACCACAATAAATCTTCTCAATCAAGCAAATAATGTGTAAAATTGTGGAAATATAATATTTTGAAGAACTTGGGAATTTATTTTTTTAAATTTTTTCCCCCCTCCCAAGGACCATTTTCACCGTGGGAATGATTTCCAACAGGATAAAAGCCCAACAAGTTTTTCAGTGACTTCTGTGGGAATTTGTTTGGTGTTTTGGATACAGGAACACATCAAATAGTTTTGTAAGATATTCCATAAATGTAAGATATTCCAAGTAGGGTTCTCCTGCCCTAGCTAAGCTACTAAACCTGCTGGACTATGAACCAATCATCTTAGTTTCATTCTGTAGTGGTAAATAGGAATTTTACTCCAGAAAATTGTTACTTTCATTTCAAAGTGTCTAAAATGCAATGAAATGTGTTCCAGGGGCACCCACCTTCCTCCATGTACTTGAGGAAAATCCAAGAAGACAAATCCTAAGACAAGAAGACAAATCCTAAGACACTGAGCTTTTAAAGGTGTCTATAATGAGATGAGGCAAAATCCCAGCCTATAGAAGAAGCACTTCAAGCTATTAAGAAACCAAATAAAATAGGAATTAAAGCTCGACTCAGGGGAACAAATGGTATCTGGCATCGTGCCCACGAAAAGATATCCAAGGGATATTCATACCAGAATTTGACAATCAGCACTGTTACCTTTAAGATCAGGTGCCACAGATTCATTCTGTTCCAGGCAGAGAGCTTCCTCTTTGACCACCTGCTGGAATATCTTGCATTCTGGATGGATTCCCCCAACCTTGGTGAAAGACAAAAAGAAACTCGAGAAGTTCTGTGGTTATCAGAATGAGAAGAGCCGGATTTCTTTCTGGTTTGTAGCTGGTGGCTCATATTTTGAGGTCTAAGGATGTGAAAACTCCAGCTGATGGGTTTTCTGCAAATAAATGGCAGGAAGAGGCTGTGATCTCATACAGTTACTGATTTTTATCCATGTCTGTGTGTGAATTCCATGTGGATTCTTCAGGGTATCATAATAATCAAGCTCAAGCAACATCTCTTCTCCAATCTGGACATTTATACCACCTCTCCTTTACCCCCATGTGTTCCACAAAACTCAAATGAATTTCACAGTCCTTGGATCTCCATCTCTTTGTCAAGAGGACAAAATTGGATGGTCCATCAGCTGTGGGAATATTCACACCAAGTCCTCCAAACATCCATTTCTTCCCCATTAAACAGTGCATACATTTCCCATAAAAAAAATTCCCCAATTCCCCATGGAAAAACCGATACATTTCTTCCCCATAAAACAATAAAAGTAAATACACACATTAGTTTGCTTTTTGGTTTGTTTTGTTGTTGTTTGTGGTTTTTTTTGGGGGGGTAGTTTTTTGTGTTTTTTTTTTCCTTTTTTTGTTGTTTTTTGTTTGTTTGTTTGTTTGTGGAATTTTTTGTTTTGGTTTGGTTTTTTGTTGTTTTGGTTTTGTTTGTTTTGGGGGTTTGCTTTGGTTGGTTGGTTTGGGGTTTTTGTTGTGGGTTTGTGGTTTTTTTAGTATGGGTTGGGTTTTTCTGTTTGTTTGTTTTTGTGTTTGTTGGGGTTTTTTTTCAGTTAAAGATTTTGGGTATTCAGAACTAAGTATTACCAAAATATTCTTATTTTGATTATTGGGATTCTCGCAGGAATCATGGTTTTTTTAGAGCAGGAATTAGCCCTAAGTGGGATGATAAAGTCTTAATTACCCTTCAGGAGTCTGTGTCTACTCTGTTTTGATGCTGAAAATAACAGTTTGGGCTCTTGGTCTTCTTTGAAACCCTGAGATTGCAGTGCCATACAAGTCACTCTACTGAGAGAGCACTGAGCTCTTCCCTTCTGAATCATAGAAATAGAAGCAATTAATAGGAGCAGGAGTTTTACATCCATTAGAGCTTAAATAAAAAGAGTGAAGTCCAAGAATTTAAGAAAAAAAGAAAAGTGGGGTCTTGGCCACAGTTTAGTCTGAATTTTATCAGTATATTATCTGAGGATGTTGAACACACCTTAGACAGAGACACTGCAACATTTTAACAGATAAAGAAATGAAAAAATGTTAATTACTTTTTTTGGAAGCTTAAAGAATTATATTTATCTCACAGATTAAGGCACCTTCATTTAAACAGCCACAGAGATTTCTAAACAGCAGTTGCCGAATAGGGTCCACATTCATCTTCTTAGTGACAATATTTCCCGTCAATTAGATATTTCCACGTATTTTGTTTGGCCCTCATCTCTCACTCCAGAAATTTTCATGGCCCCTGTAATCCTGTACCGTGCCTTCTGTTATTTTGATGTTCTTAATAACCTAGAACATCCCAAAATCATCCCCTCTGCAAAAGGCAATTAAATGCTAAGAAAGAATCTACAATGTCAGGTCTGGTGATCTCAGCTTCCCTTGGATCTGTGGGAACTTAAAGGATGTCTCAGTCCCCCAGGAGTGGTTGGTGCTGTTTGGGGTGTTCTGAGCTATCTCAGCTTCTCTGTAGATTCTGCATTCATTTTGTCACCACCATGTAAAGGCTTCAAAAGCATTATCTGATGTCTTAAAAGCATTATCTGATGCCTCAAGTGTTTCTACACACCCATACTTAGGACAAAAATAAACTCAGAGTCAACAGAGTCGAGGAAGCAACTGAACTGTGATCAGACAACTGATCCTACATCAAAACCACCTTTGGGATATTGGGATCCTCAAGATATAGGGAGTGTTACAAGGAGCAGGGCAGAGGGTTTGCTTCTTTGCAAGTTATGCTACTGAATGCAAAGCCAGGGGCTCAGTTGGTGGTTAAATTCATAGAAATTATGGGTTGAAGGCTTTCTGAGGCATTTCTGAGGGAGGCTGCAGGTTGTTCAAACCTCCAATGACTTTAGAAATTCAATACAGATGCAAACATCGCTGCTATATTGCCTTTCAGTCCCAAGAAGTTGATTTATTGGCCTTCAAAAATGTTTTCAGTGAGAAGGGCAACCAGGACTTCTTTCAGCCTCCACAGAAACTTTACTGAAGTCATGCAGAATTTTACATCTTGTAACATTTGCTGAGGGGAAAAAAATGAGAACACAACTTTATCTTTAAAAACCTTTAAAAATTCTGCCTACATTTGGGTTTTATAGTAGCATGGACAGACTTTTTTTTAATTATGAGGTCCCAGAGATGGTTCATACATGCTAATATTAGAACAGAAAGAGGATTGAGGGCACTGTTTGAAAAGAAAGTTAAGACATGGCTTTTTTCATGCGTTATATTCCTCCAGTGGATAATTTGAAATACATTTCATAAATCAGCATGAATGACTCTTAAAATAGTACTTCTTGCTCTTCAGCTATAGTAACAGAGCTCTTAAAGGAAATTTTTCAGGTATTAATAGGATCCCTGCTCATTGCTTTATATCTAAACTTACATTTCGCTTTGCAGTTTTCCTGTATAACAATCAAATTATTTGAGTAGAAGTAACAAAGTGGTTGCTACCTAAATCCCTCACTATTTCAGTTCCCAAACATGGATTTGGCTGGACAGGAAAAAAAGCATCCTCTACCTCCTCAAATTTCTGGACTCTGTCACTCCTGATCAAGTTTATATTTGGAATATTGTTAGGATTGATGTTTAAAAATCACGACAACTTGACATGGTGCCCTACAACTTACCAGCTGCACTGAGTCCTCTGGTGAGAGGCTTAAAAGCACTGACCAGTCCTAACACAAAATGAAATCAAAACATGATGTTTGAAATGTTTTTGAGAAGCAAGCACTGGGCAGAGATGGGCTAAATTAGCTCCCACCTCATGCCAAAAGTGCTGGGAGTGATGCAAACACACATAATTAGCAGTGAGAAATTTTGGAGGAGGAAGTTATTTTTCTCCAGAAATCAATTTATGAGGCACAAGCAGCTGATAGGGGTGGGACATAAATGAGGGACTGAGCTCCCCAAACAATACATCACACCCTGAGTGAGTGTGTCATACCTGCTCCCTGCTGCCCAAAGGAGGCTGCACCTCCCTTTTCCTCTATTTTGGTAAATCTACACCTGCTGAACCAGAGGCTCAATCACCATTTTTCAGCAGAGCTGGACTGAAATTAGGGGATTGCTCTTCATTCACAGTGCCTGGGGGAGCCCATACCCTACTTGTGGGGAAGTGGTGCTGTGTTGATTTTACAGAGCAACTGCTAAAACAAATCAGATCCCTGCTCCATGTAATCCAGACTCCTGCCTCAGAAAACAGGGATAAAACTCTAGAAAACATGATTTTATTGTTTATTCTAGAAATCTTGACCAAGAACTAATGGCACTCAGAGGTTATTTAGGCCCTGGCACAGGTTGCCCAGAGAAGCTGTGGCTGCCCCTGGATCCCTGGAAGTGTCCAAGGCCAGGTTGGATGGGGCTTGGAGCAACCTGGGCTGGTGGAAGGTGTCCCTGCCCATGGGAGGGGTTGGAACTGGATGGGCTTTAAGGTCCCTTCCAACCCAAACCATTCCAGGATTCTGTGCTACCAATGGTGAGACTGGAGCCGATCCCACCACCACTGACAGATAAACAATTACCAAACGTGCCCACATTTTTTTTTGCTTCAGGGCTACTGGATTTGGGGTGGGTGTGATTACAATCACAGGACCCAGAGTTTTTATTACAGGCCAGACTATCCCATAATATTACTGACACTTCAATAATCAGCATCAAGTGCAACTGCAGATGTAACCTACAGACTGTCCCATAAGAAGAGAAAATAAGACTGGTATTGTTAACTTATAATCATGCAGCCTTACTGAAAGTAGTCCCAGTGTTGGACAGGAAAAAGAAAAAGAAAAGAAAAAGTGAAAAAGGAAAAAAAAGAAAAAAAAAAGAAAAACAGGAAAAAAAAAGAAAAAAGAAAAATAAAAAGAAAAATAAAGAAGCAAAAAGAAAAGAAAAAAGGAAAAAGCAAAACTGAAAATAAGAAAAAACGAAAAAAGAGAAAAATAAAAAAGAAAAAGAAAATAAGAAAAAGAACTAAAGGATAAAAGAAAAAACAGGGAAAAAAGGAAGAAAAAAAATGACACATATACAAGAAATTGAGAACAGTGATGATGCCTCAATTTGCTGGTTTTCCTCAGGCTTTAAGAAGAAGAAAGACATTAAACCATTTTATAGTTTAAGAAAAGCCTTCTGGGCAGAACATTACTTGTGATTTGTTGTCTATGGCTTACTTATTTTTTGTCATTAGTCTCACAACGTCCTGAGTGAAAAGGGCAGGTTGCTGCTCCAATTTACCTACAGGGGTTGGGTGATGGGTTTTTTTGGAAAGCAGGGGCTCTGTGTTTGGGACAGGGAGGTATTTGGGAGGTATTTGCCTCTTGTAGGAAAAGAGCAGCTCCTGCTCACCTTAGAAAGGGATGATTCAGGATCCCAAACAGAGCTGAGCTTTCTGAGCCAGAAGTGTCCAGTGTGGCACAGTGTTCCCTGCCACAGCAACCAGTGCAAGAGGCTGATTTCAAATGTTGTTCCTGGATCAATATTTCCCCATATTTAGGCAGTCACCAGGCATGAGCCTCACTGGAAATCACAGTGGGGTGTCTTCACCCCAAGACTTGCACAGAAAACTTTGAGTTTTCCTGCCCTCAAGAACGGGAGCTTTGCATTGCTGAGCATCAGGACACAAAGGACTTTTTGTTGGTTTTAACACCACTGACCAGCCAAAATTCACAGGGGTGTTTTAACTGCTAGTCCTAACCACTGAAACAATGCCTGGAACATAATGAACATTAAAAAAATTACCTATGACAGGCAGGGACACTGTAAAAACCCTAAAGCACTTTAGAAATCCAGATTTTGGGCTTGCATTTACTTTTAGCCTTCATTTGCTAAACATCTGTGAGGTTATTGCATTAAAACCTTAAGTGGCTTATTCACTAAGTATAACATTGTTTTCTGCTTCCTCTGTTACGTGGTAGTTTATTTGTTTCCCCAAATCTGAACAGAAAAATCAAACTGATGGCACTTTGAGCTTTGATTTGCTTATGCTGGACAATATGAGATTAAGCAAGCACTGGGAAGGGTTTTTCTAGCAACATCCTCATGCCATACTTAGTGAAATTTAGTTAAAAGCAATTTTTCCTAAGAGTCCATCCAAAGATGGTGCCCCTAAGCTGTTGTGGTGGTGGAAAAAACCTGCAATTTAGATGTCACCCAAAAGACAGATCTTCACTCATTAAGAAGTCCATTAGCACACTTGGGGAAAAGTAGGGACATTTTCTATGCTCTCTGAAAACAAGGGAAGTGCTTCAAAGCTGGGCACTGAATATATAATTCACCTTTGAAAAAGCCATTCAAGGGGATCAAAGAGCCAGCAGGAAATTGGTAACACTTTGAGTTTTGATTCATTTTTAAAAAGACTAAGAAGTGTGTGAATTCATTGGCAGGATGAGAAGGTTTCAGGAACTTGAAGGCTTTTTCCAGTGATCCAGTTTCCCCTCCAATGCCGTGGATTCTTAAAACCTCACAGACAGGTTTTGTGTCAAGCACATAAATCACTTACTGAGAATATTCATCACTGTTCTTTCTGCCTCTATCTACAGCTTGCAGTCATGTCTCAGACCTCATCAGAGATGAGAAGCCTGTGCTTCCCCTGTTCAGTTTTTGTGATCAGACTCTGATGCCTCAATATCTCAGCTCTTCCTCACACAAATTCCTCTGCTGGTAATGTCCCTCACTCCCACCTTGGAGAATTAAAACTTCCCTGGATATTTTAGAATTACAGGAAAGCACAGCAAAGACAAAAAGCTTCCCCTGCCCAATTTTTAAGTGTGGAATGCAGAGTTCAGTCAGTCCTCAGAGTTGACCAGTGATGTCAACTAGGAGCACAGAATCAGGATATGCTCTGAAATGCGTGATTTTTTTAAGTGAAATTTTGATGGGTAGAAAATGCTCCTAGGATGGAAGAAGGCTCATGGAAAAAAAAAAAAAAAAGCTGAAGGGAGGTTGAACAATTGACAAAGACAAAGAAAACTTCAGCCTTTTTCATAAACTTCTCAGTCTGTTGAATATATCTCAGCAAAGTCTTCCCCAAGGCCAGTCTCCTCCCATCTGCTCAAATCCCTTCTCAAAAAGCCAAGTGCTGATTAAAAAGCCTTGAGATGGGAAGCCCAGGTCACTGAAGCCAATTTTCACGTGTGTTTTGAAGGGATCTGGGATCAACCTGGAGCTCCATGAGCTCCTGTCCATTCTCCATTTACAGGCGCTGCAGTAAAATCTTCCTGTCCAACCCCAGCCCCACAAGTAATTCTGGGATCTTCATAATGTAATACAGGGAGTGTTGTGTTCCATCAAAAAATGACAAGAAACACAAAAAATAAAGATTTCTCGTGCAGTCAAAAAGCCAACTCATATTTTACAAGCTCAGTTGTGCCTGTAAAAACAGCTGAGCAACTTTGCAGGTTGTTTCAGACACACCCAGGCCGTGTTTGCCACCCTTGACTCTGAAAAGCTCGAGGTCACCACCGCAGGGTCATGACTCTGTCACCAGCCATTCATTCAGCTCTCACAAAAAGTCCTGCCCTCAGCTCCAAGCCCTGACAAAACCCTGATCCCAGAAGCTTTCCACCCCAAAGCTAAAGACTTATTTCCAATCTTTCCCTTCAGCCGGTTAAATGGATTATTTCAGGAGTCTTTTTGGCTGAAAACGACTACCTAGAGGATATTTTCTGTGTTTGTTTTCTCCCTCTAACTCGATTTCCCGTGGAACAAGAGAAGCTGAGGCACTGATTGCCTCACAGTCATTTAGAGGAATATCTTTTCAAGATTGTTTTTAAGACACTGGGGTAATGTTTGAATGCTCCTCTGTGTATTGGACTGTATTTATCTGACTGTATTTAACTGCCTAACCTTATGCAGAACAGTACTTGCTATACATACATATCCATATCATTGTATTTATTCACTCATAGGTATTCTTTATGAGACAACACAGCCATACTAATTTATTTTGTTTATAAACCCTACATAACTAGTATTACCTTGAGAAAAAATGAATTTATCAGCTCCATGCTAATTTTGGTAGAGCATTTAATTATCACTAACGCTTGAAGAATAACAGGGTAATAACTGAGGATCCTCATTTTCTGCTATTGCAATTATTTCTGTAAATGAAAGATAAATATCTCCCTTTCTGTGCTGTATTTGCCTACAGGTGGGGTTCATGGCATCTAACCCCGAGGAGCTGAAACCTGTAAGTCAAAGTCCATCAGCAAGTTCACTGGAATGATCTGTATTTTTGGAGTGTTTCCATCTCTTCCCAGTAGTACTGAAAGAGGCTCAATGAGCAGCTTTAGACAAGACTCCTAATTTTAGACAGATGATTTTAGATGATTAATCTAAACTTCCCCATCAAGCCTCCCTTAATGATCAATGAGAGCAGACAAGTAGTTCCAGGGAAGGATTCCTCCTGCCTTTCTGTTTCAGGACACAGTGGTTCCCTGTACAGGACTGTGTCTCCCTCCATTAACTCCCTCTAGATTAAAGAAACACCTAAAATTTGATTTAGGCTGATTTTCCAACTCATCCAGTTCCCTGTGGAGGGGAATTTGAGGTCTGCAGGTTGGCAGGATCAGCATGAATGTGCCCCCAGAACAAATCAGCCAATATTAACCATAACAGAAATTTAGACACCCAGTTTTGTTTTCCTGGGAGCTCAGCATCTTGCCATGGATTTGGATCCAAATGCCCATCACCTCCATTCATTAAATCAGCCTGAACTCCTCCCCCAGAAACAGGTGTTTGAAGAACAAAGCAGTTCAGCACAGCAGGGAGAACAGTGAAACTGCAGTTTTTTTATTCCTCATCCTCTGTTTCCTGAGACTCTGAACTCTTTTAAGATGGGAAAAGTTTCTTTTATGCATTTCAGCCCCCACTGCTCTCTGTTCCTTGTCACTTAGGAGCAAGTGGTAATTTTTAATGTCAAGGACTCCATTCGGCAAGGCACAAAGTGTATCCTGAACACACAGCTCCCCGTGGAGCTGATGGGAGGTAACACTACCTGGTTTCACAGAGGGAGTTTTCAGGATTGCCCTTCTGGTTTAATTTTCATATCTGAATCATGAATTATTTGCAGAATCCACACAAGAGTTATTCCTCTGCTCTGACATGATCCTTTGGAATATGAAAGGACTGTTTACTCAATATATCCTCTGAGTCTCTGGCTTCCCCTGACTGTTTAACTTCGGGTGCAAAGCTTTCCATGAGACCTATTTTGAGGCACTGATATTCAGAGCCCTGACTCTTACCAGACATGCAATTGGTGTTCATACCTGAGCAATAGTCTGAGCAGATCATGCAGTTTATAGAATTTCTTTTATTATGGGCACAGTCTGCTGCAATAATGCTGCCCCATTAAAATGATGTATGGCAGCCCACAGATGTGCATGATACATCACTCCAGATCAGCTCCACTCTGCTGACAGCTGCAAGAAGAAGTTTGTGCCTCTATTAGGTGTAAAAAGGCCAGTCCAGATGCCAAAGTCACTCTTCCCTGTGGCATTCTAACACTTCAGGCTGACTAGTTTTCACTGAAAAAGAGTATTACACATGATAATAACCATACTGACAAGGCTTACATAGCAAGGACCTGTAAATTATGTTTTTGTGCATAATTCTGCGCAGGAGTGAAAATTTACATCCTATCCTTCACCCTTTAAAACTGAAAGGTCAAGACCAGTCTGCAACCATGTAAACTCTCACAATTAGCAGCTGAAGGCTCTAGAGAAGCATTCCCTCCATCTGCCTTTCTCAGGACAGGAGGAAATATCTCCCTGTAAGGTGACTGTCTCCCTCCTGACTCCAGCAGGAGCCTGAATCCCAGCCCACGCCAAACATTTAACTGGGAAATGACTAAAGTTGGAATTATGGAGTCCCTGCTAATCACACCCATAGGAAGGTTTCCAAACACTTCCCTGAAGATGAGGATTGAGGGGGAAAGAGGAGATGTGACTGTGCTTACACTTACACTAGTTTTTCTTAACGAGCCCAGGCAATGCCAGGGGTAAAGCATGGAGATTAGGGAGGGAGGGATGTGCCTGGAGCGTGTTCCTGTGCTCACACATCTTCCCTGATGTCCAGTGTCACCATCTCACCTGCTGCCTTCAGTGCTCAGCAGTTCCTGTTCCTGCCTGATGATATCATAACCAGATTCCTTCAGCAGTGAAAACATCCCTGCCCTCTCTGAGAGGCAAATGTCCCAAATCCAGCAGGAGGAACTATTCCTTTTAAGTTGTCCTCCTCCTTCTGTGAAGTTGCCTTTCTCAGGACACCTGGGACAGCAAGGTGTCCCCTTCTATCCCTCTTAAAGCCATGCTATGGCTATTCCAAATTAGGGATGCTCTTCTGCCCTTTGGAAACTGCAATTCTAATGAATGGAAATGAAAAGACATTTATGAATGGCACTTTGAAGCTGGAAAATTTTAATGGAAGGAGGCATCCGTGTCTTTTTTGTTTTATTTTTTTAAATCATTTCCTTATTTTTCTTCCTCTCTACCTGCTCCCTGTCAGGAGAAAAGTTCCCCTGCCTCTGCAGACTTCCCTCCGCAGCCCCTCTGGATGTTGTGGGGCAGCTTCAGAGCCATCCAGCTGTGGGCAGCAGTGGCAGGAGCCAGATGTGCTGTCCCCCCTCCCTCGGAGCATCCCCGCGGGCTCTCACTCACCAGCGGGAGCAGCAGCGTCCAGCACAAACTTCTCATCCTCGGCAGCAGCCGCCGGGTCCTCCCGCTGCCTCTGCCTGCTCTGATGCTGCCAAAATCCGAGGCTCAGCCCGCCCACACCTGCCCAAGACCCGCCCCGAGAGCCCCGCACCTCCCCGCAGCCCCCGGTCCCTCCCGGGGAGTCCGACATCCCCCGCAGGAACAGGCTGGAAGAGGAGGGAAGATTCTCCAGCATCCCCCTGGGATATTGGACCCACCTCCACGAACCTGCCCCCCCCGGTCACAAAACTGTGGGAAGCTGGAACACCGACGGGTCTTTTCGGGTGTATTTGGAAGGCAGAAATTCCCTGGGCAAGAAGAGATGCGGGGTTCACCCCTCCTGCTGCTGGTGGGGCCGTGTGTGTGGCTGGTGGCTGCAGGTTTTCCAGGGATCTGGGTTTTGAGCGGATCTGACTGCATGAGATTCCCTGGGGACTCTTAGAGATGGAGTTCCCGGGTTGGCACCTCCTTCCTCTCCACTAGAAATGTCAAATAATTTCCCCCACAACTTGCATAAGGGGTTTTTCACCCTTGTATTATGAAGATAACCTTGAACACACCTTTATTTCTTGGTGCTAAGAAAGCTAAAGCTTTTCTTGCTTACAGTTTAGATTATTTGGAGGGAAAAGAGGCAAAAAATACAGTAGTTTTTTAAGTGTCATAGGACCCAGGCACCAGCTCTGGCTTTTACCACATTAAATACTGCACCAAGCAATTTCCAGGACCTGGGAGAGCTGAAATTGTAGACATGACAAAAGCGTTTTCTCTTGATAAGACTGAAGTGCTGTCCTTTTATCACTCCTTATTTCCCACTGGTGTTAAGCACACAAGTTCTGCACAGTCAGAGGAGACCCAGGATTTGCCTAAGCCACCTCAAAATAGGCATTAGAGGAAATACATATTTTGGTTGCTTTGTCTATAAATATAAACTTGCATATTGTGTATATTAATTGTGGAGAGCTGGACTAAAATGCTGAAGTGGGAGTGTTTTGCATCAAGATGTTCCCTAAGTTGGTCTTGCAAATCAGAAGTATTTGAGTTAAAAAAAATGTTGTCCTCAAGCTCATGTTCGAGGCAGTTTTGCAATCTGCACAGAATAAAGAGGGCAAAGGCATGGTTTTGTGGGATAAGATGTATAACCTAATTTACATTTAACCTTCTATTTTCTATATGTCCATCTTTCATTAGTGCACAATGGCATCTGATCTCTTACCTGAACAGACAAGCCTCAAATGCACCTTCAAGAACCAACTTGGTTTTAAAATGAAAAGTTGAAAACCTAAAAAAATTAAAAATTTGAAGTCTGATTTTGATGGTTTTCCTCATCTGTAATTGAAAAGTTAAAGCTGTGGCCAATTCTCACCAGTCAATAGTTTGGTTCTCTTCATAGTGAAATAATTTTTAGGATCCCACCACAAGGCAGGCCCCACATGGCACCAGGCAGTTCCTAATTCTAATGCAAGGGAAAATGAAAAGTAAAGGCTTATCAAATACCCCCAAGGCAGGAACAGTTTATAATTCCTGCTGAGCATTATTCAGCCAACTTGAGAATACAAGATCCATGGAGTAATAAAACAATTCAGGTGGGAAGATGAAGATTTGACCCCAACCATCTCCCCTCAAAACAGGTCAGATTTCAAAGTCAGGTGATGTTGCTCAGGAATTTGGTTGCTGTGGTTTCAATTAAAAATTGCTCTCAGGAGTCACTCCATAAACACAAAAATGCAACAGGGTGAACATCAGTGTGACATTCCAGTCCACAATATCTCACCTAAGTTCTATTATTTAATGCTTCAAAGGTCACTTCTATGAAGTTTTTTTTGGGTCATCACAACCAGTTTGGAGCAAAACCCAGTGTGAACTATTTTTTTGGTAGTTTATTTTTTTTTGGGGGTGTAGTTTCTAGATCTGAATATTCATAAGCAGTGCTGAGGAGAAGGTATTGCTTCACTGAGCAGACGTGGTCTCTCAGTGTTTGCTTCCTCATATATTTTCTCTCCTCCATCTGTTTTTCCTATCTGATCTCCAGCTGATCAAAAAAACAGGCCACGTTCTTGTCTTTGAGTTTTAAATTAATTAGCTGGAAATTCCTCTTGTAAGAGTGTTTTTCCACACTAATAAAGAAAACAAAACCTTTTCTTGTCGGGTTTTTTGTAACATCTTACCATAACTAATGTTATAAACCTCACCTGTATTAAAGTCTGAGTCAGCTTATATCCCTTCATTATTTTAAACATATTCTTTTATAAGCTAAAATCTTATTTAGTCTAAAACCTGATTTCTGTTTATCATATTAATTTGCTTTATCAATTCTACTTTTTATTATTTCTCTGTATGTACCAAAAAAATTCCAATAATGAAATAATAAAGGAAAGAAATCATATTCTTTTCTCATAATATTTTCGTATGCTCTGATGCATTTTGCTGGTTTTTGTCACAAAATAATTCCTTGCCAATAACTAAGCATTATTTTCTTTTTCTCCAAGAATTATAGGATAACTAATCAAAGATAGGGACCAGCTTTGTTTTCCTACTGCTCTGTGACATCAACCTGGGCTCAGAATATCTGATGTGCATAAAAATGTCCTCTTGTTAACATGGACAAGCCACTGGGATGGTTTGAAACCTAATCAATGAGACAATAGATCTGAGATCCCTCCTAATCCCCACCGTGGATATTCTGAATCAATTGATGCCATTAAATGAAAATTACTTGACATTTACTGAGCTGCTTAGAAGATCTTTGTAGAAGCTGGAGAATGGGTTTTCAACACCATATGTTACCTGAATAAGGCTTTTTCACAACAAAAATCTTCCTGAATTTCCTCTGAGTGCCTGTGCAAACAATTCCTTAGACAAGAAAGGTGGTGTGTACCAGCCTCACATTGCACTAGGAGCCACCAGCCAGGAAATAAAGGTGATTTTATTGACACTTCTAAGCAATCTTTTGATAAATCTGACTGTAGGTGCGAAACAAAAAGCCCTGGGAGTATGGGAAGGAGGCTGCAATTACTGAAAGTACATAATTCAGCAGCTGGGTGGAACATGACATTGCTGAGAAACATATTGTGACTGTAATTAAAAGCAAAACTCTGCTGTAGTTAAAAAAAGGAGGTTATAAAAAAAAGCCATGGAAGCTTTATTCCTGAGGGTGATATCTGTGGGATGTTTGAGAGTGAGGGGAGAAAGCAGCAAGAGAAAACAACAGAAGGAATGGGCTGGATTTGGGATAGCAAAAAGGTAAGGAACTAAATATCAGACACATAATTAGTGCTGCATGAGCATAGTTTATGCAATTCATGTTTTTTTTAAACTGTAGCTGTGTTATCTCCTCGATAGTTTTCTTGGATAAAATTGACTCCTGCTGTGTCCTGGGGCTCTGATTCCATGTGTGCCCATGGTCTGCTACAGTTGCTTGGCCTGGGACACCTCAGAAATACAGGCAGAAATCATGGACCTTTGGCTTGTGTGGATTCTGTCCCACATATCCTGTGAACTTAATTCCATCCAAGTATCTAAAACACCTTGTGAGTTTGAAAAATAGATCTGCTTTGTACCAATCTACCACAATCATATCATTTTGACCCTTTTAATAATAAACTCCTTTATTATTTTCACTATTTCTACTTAAAAAACCCAAATCTGTCAGTGAATCCCTCTCTATTTCTTCTGTATTGTATTTGTGAATAAGGAAGTTAATTTTTCCAACCTAAGGGGAAGGTTTTTTTCCCAGTGACACACAATGCAATCTTCATTCCTATTAATAGTCTCTAAAGAGTTGACAGACCAGCTGTTCCTGTCCTCAGAAATAGTTTTATGCTTTGTATTATTCATTTGTTTTCCTCTGGCTGTTTCAACTCCGAATCGTTTCTGGTTTGTTTTGTGGGTTTGTTTTTTGGTTTTGGTTGGGTTTTTTTTGCAAGATGAGTAGAACAACCCTGATTTTTATTCATGAAAATGCAGTTTAAGACTAAGCTTGCTCCATTTATAAAGGCCAAGAAAAGATCCATGTTCCTCCTAGGTACAGGTTAAGCCTAGAAAATAGAGTAGAGGCAAACACGAGGGACCTATTTTTAAGAACATAGAAATTCAATATTGTTGTATACTGGTCTCTGCTTCCTTTATGTTTAAAAGAGAGAATGATAGAATCCTAGAATGGTTTGGGTTGGAAGGGACCTTAAACATCATCTCATTCCAAGTCCCCTGCCACGGGCAGGGACAACTCCTACTATCCCAGGTTGCTTTAAGCCCCTTCCAAACTGACTCTTTAACACTTCCAGGGATGGGGCAGCCACAGCTTCTCTGGGCAACCTGTGCCAGGGCCTCACCACCAAAATAGCACCTTTTTCTCCGGACTTTTCCCTTTGATTATCCCAGTTTCTCCACTGACTGCAGAGGGGGCTCATTTCCCACCCCTATTAGTAGCACTTGCCTCACCTAATTCCAGACATTAAGAATGTAAATGTGAACTGATTATTCCAGGTTATTTTCACAGTCACAGACACCATCGAATGCAATTTCCCTGGCATAATTTAGGAGCCTTCAGAGGACAAGATAATCAGTTCCTCAGGGCTCACTCCTCTCCACCATCTCTAAAAGGAGGGTAAGATGATTGCTGGGACGTAGATGTTTGCTTTAGGGGTGAAATTCCACACACCACACACATCAGGTTATGAATACCTAATGCAGGCATCTCTCTGGATGGGTAAGCTGGAAAAGTGAGCTCCTGCTGTGGTTAATTGCCAGTCTAAACTAATTAGCCAGGTTACCCTTATAGTTGTGGGAACAAGATGCAAAGTTCCTGCTAGAAACTAGTTTGTGCTGTATTGTGGCAGGAGGTTCTGAGTCTTAAGCCATTCTGTCTCTTTTAAGTGGCTCCTAAGGGAGTTCTGAGGTGGAGTTTGTTAAAGACATGGAGAAATTTAGGTATCAACATGTCTAGATGAAAATTGGATGTTTAAGCTTCCACTGGGGTCAACAATCCTCTAAAATGGAACCTTCATTTAATCTATTGAATGGCTAAGAACCCCTATAACTTTAATACACTTCAAGGCTCAATTAATTTGCCCAATAAAAGGAGACCAGAACCAGGTGAGATGCCTTTGTCTATCTTAGTGTATAAAAGTGCCTGAAAGGACACTTTTATAAAGGATAAACCTTTCTAGAGGATGTCAGAGGATGGACCAGGCTCTGCTCAGCAGTGCCAGACAACAGGAAAAGAGGCAACAGGCAGAATCTGATGGACAAGAAGTTCCACTTGAACATGAGGAAGAACTTTACCCTGAGAGTGACTGAGCCCTGGAACAGTTGCCCAGAGAGAGTGTGGAGTGTCCCTCACTGGAGATACTCAAAAACCATCTGGACACAGTCCTGAGCAAGGTGCTCTGTGTAATTTTGCTGGGGCAGGGAGGTGGGACCTAGATGACCTCCAGTGGTCCCTTCCAACCTTATCCATGCTGTGATTCTCTGATTTAACATTCCCAGGAGCCTGGCAGCTGTGAAATATGGGTGCTGAAGGCCTGGCAGGTTGAGACTGCTGGGTAAATTTAACCAGATTCCTTTGTGTGGGCAAATGAGTCCAGCCCTGAAATCAAACAAGACAAATCCAAACCAGACTAAATATCTGATTTAGTTTGAATTTTAACATTTGTCTTTGGTAAGACGAATCCCTCACCATGTGTTTCTTAAAGATGATTTGAATTACAAAGCCTAGCTTCACTCATTTACCTAAACCTGGTTTTCGCACAAACTGTGATTGTATCATCTGGTGGAAGATTTCACCTCCTCTATTTGAAGCAACCCCTTTAAAGTCACATTAAAAAAAAAAATAAAATAGTCTTTTGCTGAGGGGAGATTCTCATCAGATTTTTCTTTCTTGCTTGTGGTATTTCTGCATCTTGCAAGGAACTAAATCTCACATTATGGGCAGCTGGACTCACAATAAGAATTTACGTCCATGACTTCACAAGCACACTGAACCTCCCTTATTAAAGAGCTCAGAACATCTGAAGGGTCATAAAGCTGCTTCTTCAGCTTTCTAGGTGTGGTAAAATGCCCACTAATAAGAGCAAGTAGTTTCTGTAGTGATTTCAAACACGTATGGATGTTACTACAACCACTATTTGAAACAAGCTCTGGCAGGGTAGATGATAAGAACACACCTGTGACAAGAGCTGCGTCAGGAGATCTGTGGGATCTGCAGAACTTTTCTGGAATTGGCAAACCAGAGTGCTCTGCTGCCAAAAACATATTGTAGAAGTGCTGTTGCTGTGCCTTCCTGTGTTACTTTTCCCATTAAATGAATGTGAATATGGTCAGCTCAGTTAGGGAGAGACAAACCTTTCTGTGAAAAAGATCCTGCCTTTCCAGCACTCATTTTTCTAAACAGCAACACAGTTTTCTTGCTGTGTTCCAGTTCCTCCTGTTGTTGAACATGATGTTCTCTCAGCTTTGTGGGAATAACACACGGCACTCAGTTTAACCCAAACCCCAAACTGTTGGGAAGGGCTTTCTGAGAGTTGGATTTTAAGGGTGTAAAGATGCTCACAGAAGTTTTTAATGTCTAGAGGATGCATCAATTCTGTGAGGAACAGCATGAAGAAGGTGATACGTGGGTGTAACACAGACATCTTTTGGATGAGTCTGAATTTCTTCATAGTCACAGAATGTCATAAAAAGAACCATCTAGGAGGACAACTGGCTAAGAATTGGCTATATTTTGATTAGATAAAAATTGCACACAGAGCAATATTGCAGTATGTAAACACACTGATTTTTAAATTACCATTTATTAGAAAAGTGGTGAAGAACATCTAAATACAAATAAATACAAAGACACAACTCTGATGTATATTCAACCACCGTTCCTCAGTAGTTAATTCGTTCATCCCTGGTCCTAAAAAGTATAAAGTTCTTCTTCTTTAAGTTTTTATGTTGCATATATGTACAGCTGAGCTTCTCATGCACAGTTTTATTTATAATGAAAGAAGAAAAGAAGACATGCTGAAGTATCTTTTTTTTTTCCTAATTTTTTCTCATACTTTTACGTTAACATTAGGTCAATTGATCCTGGATGCAACTTACTTCTAAAATGAATCCCATGCATAAATTCTCTGTGTGATCTGCCCACTGGAGACTCGTTATTCCGAGTGCTGGCATTTTGTAAAATGAATGAAAGAACAACGAAATCATAACAGGAACCAAAATCTTTCCTGTGAGGGAAACTTTTATGGGCTCAAGACGAAGCACTGAAAACCATGTGTGGGGGGGAATGAGTTGACT
Organism: Pachyramphus minor; assembly: GCA_013397135.1. Lineage (NCBI taxonomy): Eukaryota > Metazoa > Chordata > Aves > Passeriformes > Tyrannidae > Pachyramphus > Pachyramphus minor. The sequence goes on from VYXB01003813.1 coordinate 428,610, forward strand.
CAACTTCTGTGAGTGCAAAACGCTGCAGCTGAAGATTTCTGAGTCATAACCCTCAAATGAGACACAATCAGGTGTCACAGGGGTGAAACTTTTTTTGTAGGTCTTCCAGCTCAAGTTGGAGTCATCAGAGCACTGGTATTTGGCCTAAAATGTAATTACCTCAGGAAAACAGGAGGGACAACAATCTCTAAGATTAAACAGAGAACTCTTTTGGTGTCTAAGTAAAACATATCAAGACCAGTGAATATTCAACACACATATTTGGTCTATGGAAGGAAAACTTTCAAGGCTTGGATGGGGCTTGGTCAAAAGGAAGGTGTCCCTGTCCATGGAGGGGGGTTGGAAGGGGATCTTTAAAGTCCCTTCAAATCCAAATCATTCTGTGAATCTGTGATTCTAAGAACTCTGGGATATCTCCATGTACATCCATTCACTTGTGTGAAAACCTTTTATTAGTTTCCTGTAAGGAGGCTCAGTCTCTCTCCTACTGACAATGGGATATGAAGGGAGACTCTCCCCTTATATAGGTAGATACAGAACAAAGATAACACACCTTGACAAAGATATTCCCACTTCCATCCCTCCCTTTCTTTTTGCTTTCTCTTTCCTTTTCTAGATAAAAGATTTTCCTCCCAGAAGTATTAAACACACACATTAAAAAAATATATATATAATATATAAATGCCAAATGGTTTTCAATTAAGCAATTTTAGATTTGATGAAAACCATATTTCAAATGACATATCTCAAATTACAATCCAAACCAACCAGGTCCTTTTATTAGTGGTAGAACTTCTCTTCATGGAAAATCTGTGACAAAAATAGTATAGAATCTTAATTTTTTTTTGGGGGGGTTAGGTTTTTGTTTCATGTTGACACAAGTGTGGTGGCACCAGATGTTTATCACTTTATTTTCTGATACAGAAGTGCAGGAGGAAAAAATCCATGGACAAACCACAAGCATAGAACAATGACATGAAGAAGAGCTTTTACACCACAAGATTTGTAAACTTACAAAGGTTTAACTGGTTTGCAACAGTCGCTGTCGTGGCATTGGCGAAACAAAATTGAAAGGAAATCTTGATTTGATCCAAAGTAAGGATATCTTAAATTTTTGGTAAATCATGGAAATGTTGAATCCCAGAATGGTTTGGGTTGGAAGGGACCCTAAAGATCACCCAGTTCCAACCCCCTGCCATGGGCAGGGACACCTTCCACTATACCAGGTTGCTCCAAGCATCATCCAGCCTGGCCTGGGACACTTCCAGGGACATGATCCAGTAAGTCAAAATAGCAGTAAATCAAAATTAAGGATGTAGCTATTGCTTAAGAGAAATTCTGTCTTGAGCAAACTTAACATTTCAGAAGAATAGATTTTATACTTTATTGCTGTATCCCCCAAATTTTTTTTTGTCATTGGACTTTTCTGGAGTAACTCAACAACATTGATATAGTCAAGGTAAGTGAATGTGATTTTGGGCACTACTTGAAAATCTGTATTTTAAGAAAACAGTAGCAGTGGAAGTAGAATTCCACATGAGCTAATTCTGCAACTCAAGTGACACTATTTGAATCCTGTCTAAAAAATAGACTATTTTCTGATGTAGTAATTCTAGATGATCAAAACCCAATGATACTGATTTTATCACAAGTATGTGGATAAGATACTGTTTTCTAGTTATGTTTTTGTAGAGCTTGCCTTTTATTAATCTTAGTTTTTTAGGGACCGTTATAAATAACAAAATTAAAATTGTGTGGGAAAAAAAAATACACCAAAACCATTTTCTTTTTATTAGAAAAGAAATTAATGTAATTAAACCATAAGGTGATTCTTCTTTATTGAGACAGACCTGTGCATTGCACAATTGTAGTCAGAAAATAGGTTATTTCTTACAGTAAAATATAATATTCTATTGAAAAACATGAGAAAATTCATGTTGTAAAACCCCATGAAAAAATAACTGCATGAAAACCAAGTCAGCTTTAGGATTTATCTTTACCCAGGAACTCATGAATAGAATCTGCATAAAAACTAACCCAGCATTACAAGTGATTTACACCCAGGAGAACAGGAATAAGCAACAGTGTAAGTGTTCCATGAAGCACAGGAAGGGAGGAGTTTGAGATTAAGAGACTTTACCTATTCAAAGATCCTATTTTGTGAACTCCCTTATTTGTAAAAAAATTCTCTTTCTTTTAAAGACAATTTGTTTTCTTTTCTCTTGTTTCTCCAGCAGTGTTTCAAAACCAATAAAACATCTCTGGAGTCGTGGTAGTCAAGGCAGAGAACATAAATGCCCATAAATTTCCCTTTGAACAGGGAAAATTCCAGTTATATTTTTAATAAATAGTCTTCTGTGCTGAGCAGTTCATCATTTATACTCATTCACTGAACCCCTTTTCCTTTACTTAATTTTTTAAAAAGAGATTTTAATTCTCCCAAATTAATTATTTGAAAAATCAGTGAATAATTCTTGCATACTGACAAAATAACTTGAATTGAAGCTTCAGGCAAGTGGTACCTTTTACATGCTCTGATCACACTGATTTGGCTTCTAGTTTTAGTTTGCTGATGCAAAATTTAAGGTGATTATTTTAATATTTGGAGGGGGTGTGTGTGTGTGAGTCTGTCATGTGCAATACTCATCTGAAGAGATGGTGAAAGTGGTTATTTCACTACATTTTCTTTCTCTCCCAGGGAAAATAATTGTGAAAAATGAAATCAGAAAACAAGTCCATCACAAAATCCTTGGGATAACAGTGGTGGAAAAAATTCTGTAGCGATGCTCTAATCTGTAAGGAGAGTCAAGATTTACACAGAGGGCAGCTGAAATACGAGAAACTGAGGATGATCATGGTGCAAACAGATGAAAAAAAGGTGAAATCACACACAATTCTTAGCAAATACCTACTTTTAGCAGCAGTCAATAGCAATTTATGGGACCAAATGGATCAAGAGGCACCCAAATGTCATCAGTTGAGACCAAGACATGCTCGAAGTGAATGACTCGTGTAACAAATAATTAAACCATTGACAAATTTGGCCCAGAACATTTTTCAGGAGTTGCTGAGCTGCAGATTGCTGGAACCCAGCCAGGTATTCTCAGAAGAATCACTGCGTGTTTGTTGTGCTCTTACACCTTTACTGAGTTTCTACCACAACCAGAGAGAAGAATCAGCTGTTAATGTCTCAGTGCTGAGCTCTGCCACTGCTTTTTTTTT
>VYXB01003814.1:9798-27265 GCA_013397135.1 Pachyramphus minor
CTCAGGCCTCTCACAAGGGTCACAACCTCCTCAGGCACTGCAGTAACACATCTGTTCCGGGACAAATTGCCTCATTAGCTGCTGGGGGTCTCTGCACCCCAGTTATCTTCTAAAGGTAGCAGGGGGTTTTTAACTTTCAGTCTTTCCCCTGCTGGAGGGAGAGGGAGTGGAAAAACTCACCCATCGCCTCAGCTCTTCTCCTGCGAGAACTGACCTTGGAGGAAGCTCGGTTCCCTCAAGTCCTCTCTGCTCTCTGCCGGGGCTGCAATCCTTCTGCAGCCAAGCTGCAGGTGGGCAGCTTCTGTCTGGAGTTTCTGTCCGCTGTTACACGTCCCGGCTGGAGAGACTTCAATGCCATGCCTGACCCTGGCCCAAGGCTGGAGTGAGAGGGGCTCAGCCCCCCACTTCGGGGGTGGGGGGGGACTGCTGCCTCGCTCCTACATGGCTGCCAAATTTCTTCTGTGCAATGCCCCTTCTCTTCCGTTTTCTTAAATATGTCATTTACAGAGGTGTTACTAAAACTTCTGGTTGGCTTTTTTTCCTCCGGAAATCTACCTGGGCCTGATCATTTCGGCCCACGGAGGGCTGGTAACCCACGACAGCTGCTATGCCAGGAAATCAGCAGAAGGGTGAGAATGGAGTTGGACCTAACTAGTTCTAGTTAGGCAGTACGGGTAATTAGGAGCAATGATGCAAAGGACTGACCATATAACCTTCGAGGTGGGAATGGAAACCAAGATCCCTCTATGTACACAACTTGTGTGTGGAGTGTTAATCCCTAAGCAGGTATTCCTTATCTTTAAAGTCTTAGAAACTTACACAGAAGTAGTTCTTTCATTCCATGTTATTAAATAGGAGGATAGCCTGAATATAGCTGGCATGCCTACATGAATATGTACATGCACACACCAACTTCCAACATGTAAAGTGTCCAAAGTTCATAGCTGTGGACACTTCTGTATCCGTAATTTAAGACTCTTACCTTTTGATGGTAGAACTGTGCTGCATAGAGGTTACTGTAACTTCATTCCATCACAGATATTTTAGTTTAACCTCTTTATAAAAATGTATAAATCCTCAAAAACAGAAAATGTAGAAGAATTTTTAAAAAGTGAAAGACATTTAGGAGTGAAAAGTAAAGTCAAACGTTTGGTAATTTAGAGATAAGATCTTGGCTACATTATAATTGGTATAGTAAAGCTTGAAAAAAGGGCAAAGTAACCTATACTGAGGTAAGTAAGTAGCACTAGTTGAGCTTGACACCATGTGGCAAATCCAAAAATATTTTGGAGGAAATAGGAGAAACATACTAATACTGTTGTAGAAAGCTTCTTGATATTCTTTCTACAACTTTAATTTGAGGTTCACTTTGAACTGTAATTGATATTGTCAAATCTGGTATCTGGAGAGTCAGCTGCACTTACATAGTGTTTAAAAAGGCAGTTTTGTGTCTGGGAACAATAATACTTTGTATCTGGGAAAATACCATACTGCTTTGTTTGCTTAGGACAGAATTTCTGAAATATACCTTTTCCCACTTCCTTTTCCTCTCAGAATGTTTATGCTGAGACTCTACTAGTTTAATTTTTGGATAGTGTCATGCTATTGGTATGATCCAAGGCTTATGATGGATGAAGGAAGTGCTTAGACAGTGGTAGTATCTGTCTTCTGTATCCTGCTATTTGCAAAGTATTCAGACTTCCAAAATAGATGGCAAATTTTTCTGAGGTGTTACATATTAATTAAAAATTCTTATTATTTAAATATTTTTACTACATTCTCTGAATGTTGTTTTTTGTGGTGAAGCATTCCTGAAAAGAGAATTCTTTCATGATGAGCAGTTAAGTGTAGATTTCATATGTTACTAACTTTACCCATGTTGAGCATTTTTAAATGGCTCTTAAATTGAGTTTTGTCTTATTGTTATTGTTACAGTCATCACTTTATATCACATTAATTGATTTCACAGACTAATTGTGAGCAGAGTAGGAACTGCTGATTTTCTTGCTGATGTTTATCTTAAGCATGTTGCTCAGCCCAAATGCTTCACAACATACCCTTCGTAACAAAACAGCTAATTTAAGTCGTGCTTTTTGTTAAATTGTATATATGTTGCTATGTGTATATCTTATATCATACAGACTGGTTTTAAAGAAAAGAATTAAATAAAATTTAAACTTTCTATTTTCATCCTAATTGTGACACTAACAAGCATAATTATTAGCATCCCTGTTCCCCAGATTGATGGACATCATTACAATGTATTTGTAAGGCTGGTCTTTAAATCACAGGAATGCAATATTCATGTGATTTCAGCAAGTGTACATGGATCTCCTCTGACAGGCATTGCACTCTATTTTTATAAGTGGACCTCATTCTCAAAATTTGTTTCTCATGTAGTGCTGTGTATACTGGATGACTCAAATCACAAAGCCTCTGTGGGTTTGTATAAATTTAAACAACTAATATGTTTGAGTAATCATGTAGTGAAAAATCTCAAATCTCTCTTGTCAGTATGTTTTTTTAAGACATCGTGTGCTTTTTTTATTCAGGAGTGGCAAGTATATGTTGGTGTTTATACATATGAACTCCATCTACAGCTAAAGATTAAATGTTCAAATATGACTATGTATAATTATGTTGCCATTATACCATATCCTCTTTGACTGATCGTAAGAAAAATTATTGTCCTACTTAGCTGCTAAAAGAAAGGAAAGAATTACGCTGTGTTTATTTTTAACAGACTTTCCTAATTCCATTAGCACTGAACAGCTACCCTTTCAATAGCAGTACAAGGCCAGTACATGCTTCCCGTATAAGGGAAAGAAAGCTACACAGTTTTTCCTTTTGTCCTTTCAGTGATGAATGCTTACATTACACAAAATGCTATGTAGTGGTCCTCTGAGCTGCTGAGATTTATGCAATTAACTAAGCAGAAATAATAAGCTAAAGAAATACCAAATTGAGAACAGAGAGTGACCTTACACTGAAAAGCCATGAAATCAATGTTTCTAATGCTACCACTGTTCCTGTGGTAACAGGTGTTAATCTGGATGCTTGTCAGTATCTGCAAGGGCAACGAATCCCTTTAACACCTTGAACTTCTTGAGGATACAGATATAGTTCACGTGTTGCGGGATTCTCATAATTGGAGACACAGGAATTGTCTTATTGGCACATAATGTATGTTCATGTCTTAGAGTAAGTTGTCTTGCTAGTTGCCAAGATAGGGTTGAATTACAATTCTAGATGCCCTACCAGTGTTCTCAGACTTTACCAGTTGGAAAGTGTGGATCTGGCTGCTTGATCAGCCTTCTGTATTACATCTTTTGGCTTGTATATGTGCTTTTTATTTATTTAGGTTTGGGGTGGGGTTTTTTTAGTGGTTTTTGTTGCAGTGGTTGATTGGTTGAGATCACCCCCAGAGATTTAGGACCTAGGAAAGATCTTGTGCTCTCAGATTTTTTTTACTCTCAGAATCAGAGTTTTAAGCAAGTTTAGCATTCTGTGGTTTAGTGGAAGTAAGGTATTAGCCTGAGAGTAAGCAGATTTTCTTTGCTAGCTTACAGATCTCTCCTTTCCACTGTACTCTTTGTTCTTAGCTACAGCAGGCATAGAAGTCAATGAACAGTATGCTCTTCAATTGAAAACCAAGACCTTTACTATTGGGGAAAATCTAGCAAGTCCCTATGTGGCGAGGGCGTAGTTACCTGTGTTTTCCATAGATTAAAAATACATCATAGCATGTTCGATATAGAACTAGAAGATATTGAAAGGTAAAATTGAAGTGTTAATGTAATTTATTTTGTTTGTTGTAAACATATCTTTTTCTAAAGTATTTTTTTGTCTTTTGAATTAGCTAGGACAGCAGATTTGGCGGGGATGATAAATTGCCCATTAAATGAGAGGATTCAGCAAAACTGTCATTGAGGAAGATGTCTTAATCAGTCATTAGTGTCTCTTCATATGTGAATTTGTCAATTTATATGTTTCATTCTCCTTAATAAAATTTGAAATCATACATTGTGAAAACTTTAATCAAAATGAATGAAACTGGGCCAAATCTGAAGTGAAAAAATCTCTGCTAGTTGTGTTTGTTGCTCTTAGATTCTATTAGTGCTTACCAAATTTGTTGACTGAAATTAATGTGATACCTTTAAAGAAATTGTTTTATAATACAAATAGTGCTTGTGATGCCTTAAAGTTTGGATTTTTTAACTTTCTAGATTTTAAAAGTAGTTATATAGCAAATGTAGAGCTTTGTGTAGTAGAATACAGGCTTTTGCCCTTTGGCATAGCAGTTTCANGCCCAGAGCTTTGGAGAACTTCCAAGAACAACACGTGCTCCAAGGAAGATGAAGATGCGGAAGAGGGGGTCCCAAAAAGACCCCAGACCCAAAGGAGGCGTGCCGGGGGGCAGAACTTAATCGTGGACTAAGGGGGTTGGGTAGAAATCATTATAAAACTGTAACATCCGTGACTGGGGGGGCGTGCGGAACTTGGTATTTCCTAGAAACTTAGAAGCTCATTAAAACCTTTTATTCCTTATCTTATCTCTGCCTAATTTGGCCAGAGTTTTTTTTCTCCCAAACCATTTTAGGCAACACTTGAATTTACTTTGTAATTACACTTTAAATATTTTGTCTAATGTTTTCTCTACTTTTAAAGCAATAGTTGATATGCTTACCATAAAGATAATTTTTAATACTTTTATACGCTCTAGTTCTGTGGTTCATCTCTCTATAACATATCTTTTATGAAATGAAATGGAACTACTTTGATAGATAAAAGTCTGTCTGTACAATCAATGGTCTTTTTACCGTTACTGAAGTTTTCACCTCCATTCAAGCTGGGTTTTTTTTAGTACCTAGTGACAATCTGGCTGTAATTCTATATGAGAGAGATGTGTTTATTGTATTGTGGCTCTTGACAGATCTTGGCTATGCTGTAACATTACTTGACGACCAGCAGAATTAACACAATTCGTTCCTTTTTTTTCTTTTCTGTAGCAGTTGTTCAAGTGCATTAAACTAAGCATGGCTTGGTTACACATATATTCCGTGTCAAGACAAAGTAATACGAAATGGAGTTGTGTGTCAGAGGAACAACAATGCTCATCATCATCATAAATATTTTTTGCAGTATTGTCATCTGTATGTCAAGGTGTCATTGGCACTATATGAGTGAGTAATAAGGCAGGAGTCTTACCCAAAATATGTAAATATGTAACCTCTAGGTTCTTAATCTTTTTGGTAATCTTTCTAATGAGCACTGTGGTGCTTTGTGGGACTTTACTGCAGTGCTGAACTCTGAAATACAAGGAGGAATGGGAAATGCAAATTTGAACATTTTTCCTCCTAGAGATCTTTCCCAGCTTGCCTCAGGGATCAGATAATCATGATTCCACCTCCTGATAACTTTTGCTTTAAAGTGATTGTTACTTCTTCCAGTTCTTTTACTATTTTTATGTTGTCAATTGCACTGGACAAATACAAGTACTAGATTCAGTGTTTACCCTGATGCACCGCATTTTTGAAGTAAAACATTTTTGGAGAAAACTTATTTTTCCCCTGAAAGACTCATATCCTTACCATTATTTTAGATGTTTTTCCTGAAACCCAAACATTCTATTTCGGTTTCCTACCCTTTTCTCATTGAATGTTAAAATGGGCAGTTTTTTCAATAAATTAGGACTAGTGTTGTATTTCTTCAAATAGGAATATTTGTGGATTTTTTGTTTTTACTGGAGTGTGTTTTACCTGTTGTATCTCATTAGAAAGCAAACTAACATCAGCACAGCAAAAATTAATGTTTTAGATTGCTGTTGTATATTGCCTTTCAGCACACTTTAATTAAAGTGACATTTGTTTGTCCTATAATATCACCATTCCCTAATTGATGTACTGAGCAAGCACCATGGTGACAAGATAAGTTGCTTTGTTTTGTTCCATATGCCTGTGTTCCAAATTTTCCATAGTTTTAATTGGTTCCCTGCAGAATAATATTTACAAGCATATGGTATGGAAAATGCTGACTGCATTTGTTATCATATATTTTAGTATATTGGTGGCACTAGATCACTAAGCCTTTAAATGTGATTATGAGGTTATTTAATGCAGTCAATAGTGTGCTTAAAACACAGCAAAAATCTGCAGTGAGCCAAATGGTATCAAGGAAATATATTTTAATGCCTTCTTAATGCTTCAAGTATAGATGAGGAAGTCTGATTCAGAAAAGGTTTTGGTTAATGTTTATGCTGAAACTACTTTGTGACCTGAGAGCAATTTGGAAAGCTCTATAGAGTCTTCTTGCTATCATAAGAGGAAAGTATGTAGGAATGTGGACTGCAGAGGCAAAATATGTGATATGTCTAGGTTACTGACTTCTGAAGAAATGCACTGGCATTAGCTGATGAAATGGAATGCCGGATCAGCCCTTAAATTTCATGTGTCTGACTTTGGAGACATCAGTGCTACGTTTTTGCAGTGATACTGCTGTGGCAAAAGACAGACAATCCAAAAGGAAGCATGAGTGACTGAGAAGATCCCAGTCATATCAACGTGTGTTAGGGTCTGAGTATAACAGTATTGACATGGGTCTTGGGTTATGCCTTTTTGATTGTGCTGGAAAGGAGATGTGTCATGGTGGAGAATGGCTGAATTGAATTTTTTGCTGAGGCAGATTGACCAAGGTGGTTTCATGCTATTCCAAGAAGTGCTCAGTGGGTCATTTTATTAGTAACCTGTTTGGATTTCATGAACAGACTGGATACTCAGGCACAACCCACATGATCAGAGAAAGAGGATTACTCCGTATGTGGAGACTTTTGATGTATGGATTATATCCTTTGCATATGTGTTCAGGAGATAACATATTCCCTCTGTCCCTAGCCTGAACCCAGCCTAACTTACTAAATAAATTACTTCCAAATTTCTATTGCTTTAGTGTCATCTCTTTAAAAAAGAGTATTAGATGTTAAAGCTACACGATTTTATTAGATATACACTGAAATCATATGCATGTTAAAAGTAATACTGGAATGTAACTACGGATTTTCTCTTGCTCATATGCAATATGTCTATGGCTCTGATAGTATTATGGTGAGGGCAATTCAGAGATCTGAACGCTGTAGACATAACTCATTACTGTATGAGTAAAAAGGCAGTGCCTTCTCATAATGAAGCGTATATTTCTCTTTTCATAACGTCCCAAATAAAAAAAGGATCGGTTTTAAAAAGTCAAGTTTCATTCTGAGTGTGTTGTCATTTTATCAACAAGCACAATATTGCAATTTTTAATCTGTGCTCAGCTTTTACAGCAAATCAAGTAAACATCTATCCCGCACAAGGACAACAGGAGTAAAACTGAAATATTCCTTCTTGGAAGAAGAAGCTGCCAATGATAAGAAAGGAGTTTTTGGAGAGTGGTATTTGGAGCAGGCAGAGCAGTACTGCCTGCTGTAGTCTACAAATGAGTACTTGTTAAGTCGTTTCTGATTTTAAGTGTGGAAGAAGAAGGAACGGCTAAAATAATACTGAAGTCAAACCCCACCCCCCAGCTCAACCCAAACAAAAAAATTGTGTCTTTTCTGTATCATTTTGGAATTATAGTATGATAAAAATTGTTGAACAAGAAAGGCAAAAGTGACGTTGTCCTCCTGATCATCTGATGATCATCTCATGTTTTTCTTGCTCAGTCATGATATTTCTACTGGGCTGTTGGCTCACTTCAGAGTATGGTTTCCTGTTCAGCTTGGTGCCCGTCACCTAAGGGTTATACTGACATAAGAAATGTGAAGCTCAACCCCACAGACTCCTATACAACACAGTGCTCAAGTGCCTCCTGACCCTTATTCTCATTTGCCAAGTTGCTTCCTTCATTTTAAAGAAGCAGCTAAACTTCTTAAACACTGCAAGGTCAAATGTTAAGTCTGTGAGAGGCAGGTAAATTAACTTTTTATTTGAGTTGCATTCCCTTATCTTCACCAAGACAAACACAGCTTTTTTCCTCCAATACACTTTCTCTTTGCTCTCTATAGTTCATTCAGCTCTGCAGTGTATGATGTAGGGGTTTATGGCCACCGGTCACCTTCTGACATAACACAGAACTGATACAATTAAGGTGATGGGATCACTCTGCTCCTCAGGGAAACGTGCTCCTTACTTTTAAGTCATTTGTTTCTAATATATCAACCATCACTTTGATCCTACAGTAAGCCAAATAATTTCTAAAAGAGATGAATATTATCAAGTCCTGTAAACTAAATAGGTATCCTGGTCTCATCTATACATGTTAAGTGGCAAATGGGGAAAAAGAGAGAAGAGATGTAATGTAACTTGAACTGCAAATTCGAAGATGGGACTGGCTTTAGACACTAAAGATGACATGGAGCAGGAATATAACTTGTTCTTTTGTAGACTTGAATTGCTGTGTGCTGTATTGCTCATACTCAGTTACTAGGTGAGAGCACTAATCCTCCACAGAATGCATTAATTTGAACAACAAATGAGTTAATGCAGTGTAAAAGGAAGAGAGAAACTTTGGTTTTTACTTTAGTAACTTCTGTGATAGAGAATCCTATTGACAGGCTATTGAAATACTGCTGAGTCAAGCTTAGATAATCATTTTGCTGGGGACATTTTCTTCTTTCAGCAACAACAGAGCATATCCTGTTTTGTCTTGGCAGGAAGAGTAATGTGGTATCTTTACTGAGCCTCAGGTCATTAAAATAAGTCTTTCCTTTTATCACTTTTTTATTGTTGCATTATAAAAACGTATGTTTCTTTAATTCTCTAAGAAAAAGCATGTTTAATGACTGTCTGGCTTAATGCATTTTTTTACCATAGTTTAACAGCAGAGTTGGAATCAAAACATGTGGAGATGAAGTCAAGCTTCCAAAACGTGTGTGATTGTGTATGTGTACCCCATGTATGATTCAGTTTGAAAATTGCATATTATCGGGTAGTCTGTATACATACATCCCATGACTGAGTAGAAGTGGTGTCTCAAATGTTAATGCTAAAGGTAAAAATTTGGAGAAGCAAGAGAGTGTGAACATGTAAAGCTTATAACACATGATGAAAAATCAGTGCCAATCCAATTGATGGAATAAATCTAATTTTAAAAGAAGCCAACAAGATTTTGATTTATGTTCTCAATTCTGTGGTGCTTCTTTTTACATTTAAATGGAATTTATGCATTGTTTGATTACTCAAACTATTCTTTTTCAAATGAAAACTGCATGTAGAAATCATTATTGATTTTTGTTTTTTCTGCAGTGTGCATAAATGTGTGTGATAAGTTAGACAGAAGGTATTTCAAAACCAGGCAGAGTAGTCTTGCATGTAGTTATAGGCTGTAAAATTAATTAGAAGTGAAAAGAGAGTAAATGTTTGTAGATAAACGTAAACAGTGTTAAGTTTATATGTCTGCAGAGTGCCAAATCAGGGCCTGTTGGTAATGCAGAAATATTGAACTGAATTCTCATCAGCAATAGCTGACCATGCCAAATCTTGATTATAAATGACTGGAAAAAAAAGTTCCTGTCCTGTGGAAATTCCCAGAACAATCTAGGGATAGGACTTCCTTGCCTGTCTGGCATGCTAGATAGTTAATCTGCCTCATTTCCATCATTAATTTTGAAGGAAGAGTATAGTTCTGTGGAATACTTTGAAATTGGGAAGTGACATTTTAAAATAAAACTCTTTTTCTCAAGTGCTTGACTCTTAAATATAGCTTTTAAAGTATTATTTTCTGAAGACAAACATAACCATAAACTATGTTCAACCTGCTGTGGGACGTACAGAGGGGAGTGCAAATAAGACTGGGTGAATTACGTGTATCAGTTAGGGCCCAGGTAAACTCTGTATTTATGACTAAGGTGTGAAGGTCTTTTCCTTACCTTTGTTATAGACTTTTTTCATCACATCTTATTCAAAGGAAAATATCAGGTGATATTTTATGCCTATCCAGCCATTTCCAAGAATGGTATTGAGTTCTTGATTCTTCCACTTTTTTAAATTTTATTTGTAAGTAAAGCAATATTGTACAATATATATTCAACAGCTTATGATTAAAATATGCCACACTTGAATATTTTGCCACTAAATTGTGTTCCTTAGGTACTAATCCTTATGTAACCAGGTATTTTACAACTAGTACCATAAATTGCTATATATTATATACTGTACATGATAAATGGGATACTACAGGGACAAAGAAATGTAATAGTTTTTTGTCTGTTTTAAAAAATTGGAGAAAACAAAGACTTATTGGGATAAGAGACCATCTCGTGGGGTTTTTTGTTGTTTTTGTTTGTTTGTTTGTTTGTTTTTCTTTCTTTTTTCTTTTTTCTTTCTTTTTTCTTTTTTCTTTCTTTTTTCTTTTTCTTTTTTCTTTCTTTTTTTTTTTTTTTTTTTTTTTTTTTTTTTTTTTTTTTTTTTTTTTTTTTTTTTTTTTTTTTTTTTTTTTTTTTTTCTCTTTTTTTTTTTTTTTTTTTTTTTTTTTTTTTTCCCCAGGCCGGTATAAAGCTTTCTTTTGAAAAGACTTATGAAATATTAAACTAGCTTGAACTTTTCATGAGAAATTAACTTTATCTTGGCATAAAGCCATTTCTTTGACAACAGAGAAGGATAATCATCTTAAAAGCCCTCAGGCCAATGGAAGTATAATACTGCAAGTGTAGTAGGCAAGACAAATGCAGGATGCACTCCAAAATGACTACTCATTAAATTGCACCTCTGGTTTGGAGGTAGAATTCCAGACCTACTGAATAGGTACAAAAATCATCTCTCATGTGAGTAAATGACTTTAAATATTGCAACACAGATCTTTTACTATCTTGGCCTTTGTCCAAATCATTAGGCTTTTCTCTTGTGCACCTCCAGAAAAGCTAAGTATGCGCAGCTTATACAGTCTTATTAGTGCTTCAGCCACAAGGCTGGAAAAGCTTTCAGTGTTGTATCTGAAACTGTATTATTATGTGACTCTGCAATTCTTTTTAATAGGTTCTGTTGAGCCATATTGCTTCCTCCTTGAAAGAATTGCTGTGCTTGACTAGTACTGTCCCATCCCATGCACTAAAATACAGTGATTTCATTGCAGTTTAAGGGCAGAAGAACTGGTGAAATTAGAGGCAAGAAGCACATGGTGGCTGAGAAACCATGTGTGTGCGTTTGTGGTATGTTAGTGTGTGGAGTGAATGCGTCTGAAGGAGAGGGAAGGGGATAACTTTTTTGCCTTGAGACTGTGAGCATTTTGTAGGTGTTTCTGTTTATGCTAGGAGGAATTTTGGGAATCTGGAGAGCTCCCAGCTGACTGGAAATGGCAAATTGTTGGAAGTGGTGATTTTCAAGAAGGCCAAGAGGGAGGACCCTGGAAACTACAGGCTTGTCAGTCTCACTTCAGTGCCTGGTAAAGTTATGGTGAAGATTATTCCGGGAAATATTGAAAAATACCTGAAAGATAACACAGTCATTGGTCATAGCACAGCCTCCTGAGAGGAAAGTCCTGCTCATCAAACCTGATTTCCTTTTCTGACAAGGATTATGACCTAGTTGATCAGGGGAAACCAGTTTATGTAGTCTTTTTGGATTTCATTTTGATACTTTCATTTGACAAAATGTCCAGCACACAGCTGGACATAGCACCATTTGTGGTGGGTGAGTAATTGGCTCACAGGTCTAGCACAGAGGATGACAGTGAATGGGATGACATCAGACTTCTGACCTGTCACTAGTGGGGTTCCACGGGGCTCCATCTTGGGCCTTGTGCTCTTTGACAGTTTCATAAATGACTTGGACTCAGGACTGGAAGGGACACTATGTAAGTTTGCAGATGACAAAACTGGGAGGAGCTGTTGACTCCCTCAATGGCAAGAAGGCCCTGAAAAGACATCTCAACAAATTAGAGGACAGGGCAATCACCAACCAGGTGGAATTCAGCTTACAAACTATGGGATGGGGCAACTCTGGGTGTCCAGACAGGCTGGGGAATGAGATGGTGGAAAGCAGTGCCAGGGAAAGGGACCTGGGGGTCCTGGTTGAAATTGAATATGAGTCAGCAGTGCCCTGGCAGCCAACTGTGTCCTGGGGGCATCAGGCAAAGCATCACCAGCCGGTCGAGGGAGTGGATTGTCCTGCTCTGCTCCACACTGGTGCAGTCTCACCTTGAATACTATGTGCAGTTTTGGGCACCACAATATAAGAAAAATATTAAGCTCTTAGAGACCATCTGAAGGAGGAAAATGAAGATGCTGAAGGGCCTTGAGGGAAAGCCATATGAGGAGAGGCTGAGGTCACTTGGTGTGTTCAGCTTGGAGAAGAGGACAGTGAGGGGAAACCTAATTGCAGTCTAGAACTTCCTTTTGAGGGGCAGAGGAGCGGCAGGCACTGATCTGTTCTCTGTGGTGACCAGTAACAGGACTTGAGGGAATGGCCTGAAGTTGTGTCAGTGGAGGTTTAGGTTGGATATTAGAAAAATGTTCTTCACTGAGAGGGTGGTTGGGCACTGGAACAGGCTCCCCAGGGAAGTGTTCACAGCACCAAGCCTGACAAAGTTCAAGAAGCATCTGGATGTTACTCTCAGGCACATGGTATGACTCTTGGGGATGGTCCTGTACAGGTTTAAGTGTTAGACTCAATGATCCCTTCCAACTCAGCATATTCTGGGATTCTGTGATTTTGAATATTCAGGATTTATTATTTTGCAAGATGATTTCAGATTCTGTATTAACAGAAGAAAAAACCCCGAAATAACGTAATTTTTTACTGGAATATTGTAGTTTGGTCAGTCACTGTGATAATATGTCCCAGTCAAAATCTTTGCAATTAAATGGTATTTTTACTGCAGTTGCGTAAAGATGCAGTTGTGCTATAAGGCTTTTATGTGTTCATAGACAACAAAACTGAGCAGATATGAGAGTTTCTCTGTAGTAAATATCTGAGAATCAGATCTCTTAGTAGATTCCAGAAGTAGCTTAATGTTTACAAATCTCTTTTCTGAGCACAATAAGTGAACGTTAATCTGTGTAGGTCTGATCTAAATTGAATTATCCTGACTGATGTCATCTGAAAATGACACATAATTTCTTTAATTTATTTTATCCCAAGCATCCAGAGTTTGCATTTTACAATTTACTTTTAATCTAGCTAAACAAAAATACGTCAGCACTGAGGAGTCACTGGTCTGTTATGTAGGTTAATTTATGAGTTCTAATTTCATCATTAAACTCTTACATTTTTTTGATTCTTAGAGGTATTGAGAGTTCATGATTCCTCTTAGGTTTAGTTGTGATAGCTGGAGGAATTAATCACATTTTGGTCCTATTGCAACTAAGCCTCATAGTGTTTATGGATCTAAAGCTCTGTCTTCTGGACTGCAGGCGTCTCTGCTGGGGTCTTTGCTTGAAAAGACCTGTAAGAGGAAGCCTCACATCCATGTGCCTGCTTTTCTCAAAACTGGTTGATTAGCAAGCAATAGACTGTGGAAACTAGTTCTATATGAGATGGTGGAAAAGGAAACAGCCTCAGACCTACAAGATAAGCAGTAAACTTGGTTGACCCTCAGAGAGCATGCTCCAGAGTTGTATTTATGGAGAATATATATGGAGAGTATTTAGGAGGTTATTATTACTGAGAAGTAGTACTAAAAAGCTATTCAGGGAGCTACATAAGGGGAGAGGAAATGTCAGTGAAATTCTATATTGGATCTGCAAGAGAGGAAGGAGAAAAGAAGAAAATTCTGCTCAGTGAAGAGAAGAGCAGGAATGGTGGAAAAAAAAATATCACTAATGACTGTCACTACCACAGAGGGACCTTGACTGGCTTGAGAGGTGGTCCTGTGTGAACCTCATGAAGTTCAACAAGGCCAAGTGCAAACTCCTGTACCTGGACTGTGGCAATCCCAAACACAAATACAGGGTGGGTCGAGAACAGACTCAGAGCAGCCCTGAGGAAAAAGACTTGTGAGTGTTTGTGGACAAAACACTCGGTATGACTCAGCAATGTGCACTTGCAGCCCAGAAAGCCAACTACATCCTGCACTGCTTCAAAAGCAGTATGGCTAGCAGGTCGACGGACGTGATTCTGCCCCTCTACTTGGCTCTGGTGAGATCCCACCTGGAGCTCAGGTGTGACCCTACCTGGAGCTCTGGGGTTCCCAGAGTGAGTCCAAAGGAGAGCCATTAAGTTGATCACAGGGATAAAACACCTGTCCTATGAAAAGAGGCTGAGAGAGTTGGAGATGTTCAGGCTGAAGAAGAGAAGGCTTCAAGGAAGACCTTAGAGCAGCCATCCACTGGGTAAAAGGGACCTACAAGAAAGCTTGAAAGAGACTTTTGATGAGGCCATGTAGTGATTGGATGGGGAGGAATGGTTCTTAACTGAAAAAGGGCAGGTTTAGATTAGATATTAGGAAGAAATTCTTTACTGTGAGGGTTGTGAGGCAATAAAACAGTTTGTCCAGAGAAGCTGTGGAAGCCCCATCCCTGAAAGTGTACAAGGCCAGGCTGGATGGGGCTGGAAGTAACCTGGTCTAGTGTAAGGTGTCCCTGCCTGTGGCTGGGGTGTTGAAGCTAGATGGTCTTGAAGGTCCCTTCCAACCCAGACCATTCTGGGATTCTAAGATCTTTAAAACAGCATGTAAGGACTGTCAGTGGAAGGAACGCTTACCTTGGACCTTGTTCTTCTAGAAAAAATAGATAAGAAATTAAGTCACAACAACAGACGGTAGCTCATGCTGGATTCCTGTTGTTCCTGAACCACGAGCAGCCATAGAATGAGGAGACCATTTCTCCAGCCTCAGAAGAGGTAGTACCAAATTAACAGGGGAGACTTCCCATATGAGTGTGTCAGAGCTGAAGGAGTCATCTGAGCTAGAATGCCATTTCTTTGAAAACCTTTATCTGAGGTGGGAATTGAGGGATAGAATATGTGTTCCGAATATATGAAAAAAGGCAGTATGTCACAAGGAACAGTTCTGTTTATATTATTAAGGATAATATGAGCCTTGAAAGATGAAAACAAAGGTTCTGAGGGCTCTATTGATCTCAAAATATAATTTTAATCAATTCTTCATAACGTAAATCCATGTCGATCAGTGTGCTCCTTTTTGCTAGCTTTTGATTACTTTAAAAGTTGTAGTAAACCACATTGTGCTTGCAGACAACAAGAGTATTTCATTATTTTTACCCATGGATAGTGATACCTTTTTGCCAGTAATGGTTATCTGAGGAAGCAATGTCATGCTGAAGGTACTGACTTCTACAACTTTTAAGATGCTACAAATCAGATTGAGAGTTAAAAATATTGCCTTCATAGGCCTAGGATAGAATTGATAAACAGGACCTGTTTATGCTAAGATGAATGTTTGCAGTAGCATTCTGCAATTTGGCAGAGTTATCTTTTACTGGATGCACAGATCTCAGATTG
Source organism: Pachyramphus minor (assembly GCA_013397135.1). NCBI lineage: Eukaryota > Metazoa > Chordata > Aves > Passeriformes > Tyrannidae > Pachyramphus > Pachyramphus minor. Next base: position 25,227 of record VYXB01003814.1, read on the forward strand.
TCTGTCCAGCACAGGATAAAACAGTATTTAACCTGTGCACACTCGTAGAGCATAATACTCTTGTCATCACTCAACTTTTGATAAAGTATCTGTGTTGTTGGTACAAGAGGGTTTCCTGTGTTAAATAGGATGAGGTAGATTCTGTGTTGAGTAATCTATTAAAATATAAATATTTTGAAATATATTGTCAATGATTCTGGCAAGAGATAAAATCACAGTTCAAATAATAAATGTGCTTGCAATAGAAAATATTGTCCATATGAATTGGTTATTCAAGTGTGGGTTTTGTGTCACTGAGTTGTTTTAGTGGTTATCACTGGGGAATAAGATAAATAATTCAGTATTAATATATGAGCTGTGTCAGGCACAGCAAGTACTTGTTTAGTTGCTTCCCTATAGAGGTGTCTTTGGCTGGTCAGTTTTGCATGTGGTGGCTCTCAGACCATAGCTCCCGATGTGTGATTGGAGTTGTATCTGTGTGCTTAGGGGAGTTGCTGCTTAGCGCAGTGGTTCTAACCTTCTTTTAATGGTTCTAACTTTGCCTCTAATGGAACTTACTAGGATGAGACTTCTAACTGTGGTTGGTGCAGATTGTCTGCAGGTCTGGTCTGTTTCTATCTATATCAAATTTATGCAGTTTTCTAGGAATGTATCGTAGGATTATAGAATTTGGAAGGGACCCATAAGGATCATAAAATCAGACTCGTCTTTGGGAGAAGAGATAAGATGTGGATAAGAATATTTGTTCAGAAAATGGAGTGTTTTAATTAGGAAAATAGTAACAAACATCATCTTGTGCTTTCTAGTAATAATTCAGTAGCATTTGATGCTGTTTTTGTGATGCTTTGTCCTCTTTATGAGTTTCCAGAACTACAAGAACAATTAACTGACCAAATGTGTTGTACAACTCTTAAAATATTGTTTTATTTTATCATTAGAAATAAGTTTGATAATAGGTGATTTCATATTGGAAGGCATGCCTTCAAAAATTACATTTCTTTTAATGAAGAAAAGTCTTCAGACTGGTAAAACAAGATGTGGACTATGACTTTTCTCTCTCATCAGCATGTCTTACATCATCAGGATGTGAGGCACAGACTGTCTTTGCTGTTTGTTCTGTCCAGTTTTGGTCTTGAAATCTGTGAAATAGAAATATGAATTTTTTACTAAGCCTAGAGGCTGACTTTGTATTTTAACATTAGAAGAATAGCTGTCATATTTTATTAGAAAAACGCCATAGCAAAATCACTGTGCAAAAAGTCACAACTGAGAGATTAGTGACTGAAACAGAGTAATTGTGTGGAAATGTACAGATTCTTACTGAGGGAGAGATACAGTCATTAAAATAACCAATTGAAGTGGATGAAACAAAAATATATTCTCTCAGGAGTGACCAGAGAAAAGCAGTGTACAACAGAAACCACTGAAAGCCTTCAGAAATTTATTTTTCATTCCCTTTGCTTCGACAGTAGCTGATGGGTTACCTCAACTGCATATTTGTCTTAGGCTAGAATATTCTGGAAGAACAAAGCAGTTGTTTGGAGTGATAGTATATTAACAGCCTGACGAAGAAATACACCCTGTCACTGTTAGTCTGTCATATTAAAATCTCAGTTTAGTAAGTTCCATCTCAGAGTTCTTATTAAGCTCTTGAGAAAAGTCCAGGGAGATAGCCTGCCCTTCCACAGTCCTGGTTCATACGTTTTGATGAAATTCTGGTGTGCTGGAGTAAAAAAATCTGTCCTCAGATGTCTAGTTAACCTGTTTGGATTACAAAGAGATGGTCTCCAGACCTTTCATGCTCCACTATATACTCTTTGTAGACTTCTCCTTATTGTCATGCTTTTCTCATTTCTTCAGAAGTTAACTGTAGGAGGAAGAAACTTTCAGGCTTAGAATTCTTCAATATTTATGTAATTATTCTGTCCCCATTCCTGAAGAATCAATAAAGAGTGGGAGGCATACCGATACATACAAATGAGTAAAAGATGCTGGGTTATTTGTTTGGGGTGGTGGGTTTTTTGTTTGGTTTGTTTGTT
>VYXB01003814.1:39896-54112 GCA_013397135.1 Pachyramphus minor
GGGCTGGAATTCTTTTGGCAGCAAGTTGCAGGTGGGCAGCTTCTGTCTGGAGTTTGTTTCTCCACTGTTACATGTCCCGGGTGGAGAGACTTCAATGCCATGCCTGCCCCTGGCCCAAGGCAGTGGGAGAGCGGCCTGGCCCCCCTGCTTGGGGGCCTGCTGCCTCCCTTCTACTCCATGGCTTCCTAATTTCTTCTGCGCAATTCACCTTCTCTTCTGTTTTCTTAAATATGTCATTAGCAGAGGTGTTACTAAAACTTCTGATTGGCTTTTTCTCCATAAATCTACCTGGGTTTGACCATTTCAGCCCATGGGGGCTGGTAAACCCACAACACCCATCCAATTTCGTCTTGAAAACTTCCAGGGATGTGGTACTCACCTCTTCTCTGGGCAACCTGTATTTCACCACCTTCACAGTAAAGTATTTGTTCCCTTTTGTACATTATAGGAGTTAATTGACATGTTTGTAGTAGAAAGGTTGGCAATGTGTACTTACTGTTTCAAAGTATACCAGCACTTGGCCTAATGCTTAGGGAGAGGAATAAACCCTGGTGTTCTGCCATTTGCTGCTGGCCATGCTGCAGAACTGTAGGTGTACAGAAGCATGCTGCACACTGTGGCAGCACTGGGACCAGCCAGTTAGCTCTACCGTATGTGTGGAAAAGGCACCCACTTCAGATTTTAGAAGTTTCATATTAGGAGGATGTTTCTGTGTGAATTCAATATCTAATTCAGTCAACAGATCAGAGGAAACAACCTCCGGGAAGGAATGGGCTTGGATAGCAATACATTGGATAGTAAACATTCTTGATTCTGTAGTATCTCTTTGGTATTTACAGGAGTCTTTGATTTTTGTCTTTCAATATTTCAGGAAGCATTCTCTTCAAGTGCATGTCTTTGGAAGCCGACAGTATCACAGAGCAGCAGGAGAAAGTGCTGTCAATCCTAGAGGAAAAGTTTCCAGATCTTCCCCCACGAGAGGAAATTATCTCTGTACTCCAGGAGACTCAGTTTAATGCACAAGGTAATGCAATTTGCTTCCATTTTTCAGACTTGCTACAAATATATTTATATAACTGTATGAGAATGTTTTCTTAGTGTGTGCAGTAAAAATAGTTGCAGCATGCTATATTTAGTGACAGTTGAATGTATTATATTTAATTTTAAATTAAGTTGCTTACGTTCTGAATCATGAAATTGTGATTTCTGTTGAGGAACTACTAAACTCATAAATAATCTTGTGTTGCTTTTACAGATGAAGTTAGCATTAATTAATGTGTCAGCCCACATGCAGAAATTTTGCTGAAACTCCCTACATGGTGTGGAAGTGGATTTTATTCTAAGATTCTTCCCAGTTTTACCAAGGACTGTGTACATATGAAGTGAATTTGACACCAGACTAAGACTAAGGAAGCAGTGGGAAAATTCCAATTCTTTTTCTTTTCTTCTGCTAGAAATATCAAATAAAAACATTCAGTGATCAAAAGTGGAAATGTTTGAACCCCAGATTTTCTATCGGTCTTTTGAGGACATGCTCTAAAAGCCTGAAGACAATTGTTGCAAGAACTCTTAAATTTTTTTACTGGCATTTGCTGCCAAGTTGTTACCAAAGAACAAGTATTAAATTAGAGAGATATTTATTTTTCAGATATGTCAGGTGTGCACATGGGCCACGCAGACATATGGTCTTGTTTTACCATTCTCTATTCACCCATCTGCAGAAATCAGTCATAGGAATTCAGACCATCAGCCTGAGACGGCTGCCCTTGCTGGTAGATAACAACAAAATCTGAGGTCCTTCTTCCTTTGCCCTTTCTTTCAGTGAGGTTGCAAGCTAGGTTAGTTCAGGGCAATAAATCTTCACAGAGTTCCCTGAAGTTCTTCCAGTCAAGTAATCATAGTTCAGAAATTAACTGAATGCAGTCTAGATTGGAGAGACACAGTGAAAGTGGCTTTTATGGAATTCTGTTCTTAGTTCTGCCAGTTGCCTAGGAAGATGCTTCAGTAACATTTGTCATGTACTTGGCCCATGAAGTTTTCCCTAATATCAAATGCAAAGTAGATATAATCAGTTTAGTCTGCATGGTATTGGTTGCCAGTAATTTGTATATGCCACATAAGGTGGGCACTGTCATGCCCTTTTTTTATCTCATGGCTACTGTTTTCTTATATTATAAGGTACGTATTTAGTGCTGCATTTGTATGTCATATTTGTGCATATGACATTTATATTATTAAGGTGCTGCTGAGTTTCTGAAGTCCTTTGAAGGTTGTAACCTCTACTGAATATTTTACCTCATCTACCTGTTATTTGAGGCAGTATTAGGACATTTCAGCAAAACAAAGTTCTTAGTTTCATGCAGAAAGAATGATTCAGTGGCCTGCATTCATGAATTCATTTGTTATTTGAGAACTAGTAGGTTGTAGCCCATCAGAAAGTCTACAGGTTATGTACAAGTATTTTTAAAATGACAGATAAGTAAATGTTCATCTTGTCACTAGACTGAATGCATTAGCTGGACTCTGTACAGGAACAGTAACCAAAGGAGTAATTTCTTCAGCTTAAGTTGGTATTTTTTTGCCTCTTAAAAATCAGTCATGCAAGCATATTTTGGATGTTATGCTGCTAAGCTTTAAAAGTCAATGGACATTTTAAATGGCCCCCTACGCTGAGGTACATGGTTTGCAGCATTCTTTACATGGACATGTCACTATCATGTGTCTGTTTTTAATTGTGTGATATGACTATATTCCTCTATATAACGTGTTTCTTTTGAGAATCTTTACAGCATTTTAGGCAGACATCTTCAGTTAGGGAAACTTAGTCACTTGGATTTTCAATTCATTGTGCTTAAAATATATTTAGTTGCAGTGTGAAACAATTCCAATTTTACATAATTGTTTCTGGTGATAATGTTTGTATGGTACATTAACATCTACTCAGTTCATTAATGATTTGATGTACATAAGAAAAACCCACTGGTGTTATCTCTTTGTAAAAAAGGTTAGAAAGGTTGGATGACTGTGCTTAGAGAATATCCTAAATACTTTGCTTCTGAGTGTTTTGTAAACACCATAGTATTCCGCAGGTGCTATTCAATATATTGCTCATTCCAGAAGTATTTTGTATTAGTGAATTCTTATTAGACCATAGGAATGATCTGTCTATACATTCATCATGAGTAAAGTTCACTTGGAAAATATGAGCTTCGTTGCAGACTTAATTCTTCATCTTTGTTGTTAGTGTGTCCCCTCCCTTAGATCTCTTCCTTTCTTAAAAAAATCCCTCTACAAACATTAAGCACTGAAATATTAATATTGGTTCTAATTTTCTCATAGGATTGCCCTAAAATACAGAAGCCTCAGCATTAAGGTCTAAGCTGTGTTTTTAATTTGTGTTGATGCATCTGTCAGCTGTAGATATTTGTGTATTTTGAAATTCCTGTCTCTGTTCAAACAGGTGTGAGTATTGAGGAAGTTATGCTGAAGGATCTCAAGGAGATTTCAGATGGAGAAATCAAAGTAGCAATTAGCACTGTGTACATGACACTGGAGGTAAGAGGCAACTTAAACAATGTAGTAGGTAAACAGCCCTATTGCGTATGGATGCAGTTCTTCAAGAAAGATTTTGAAAAAGTTTTTTTCTCAATATTACATATGAGCAGAATTTTCAGTGATTTCATTAACTTTGGTAGAAGCAGTAGCTGTTTGTTGCCTGACTTATGTTATTATGCATCTGATTATTCCCTCCCATTAAACTGTACTATGGTGTGTTCAAACAATGGCATAAGAAAATTGCGGCCTTTGGGTAAATTGCAGTTGTGAGCTTTCTGTTGTACATCAGTAGGTAGTTACTAACTAGGACTTTGTTCTACCTTTCACTTACGGTATAGCATATAATCTATAAAACCATTCTAACACACTCTAAGATTTTTGAGAGGGAGGGATATACCTTCATGCCTTCTAAAAGCCTATCTTGAAACTGTGTAATGAAGTGTAACAAAGTCCATTGCCACATTGCCTAAATGAAATGTTGCCAGAAAGAGAAGTACCTCAAAGGGGCAGAAGTTTGTAAAATTCTGATCTTTTGAATCAAAACTATGTATTTGTTTTTATGAGTATCCCTGAGACAGCCTGAAAGTGGCCGCTTTGATCTTCTTTCTTGAACAGTCCCAAACATTGTGTAATTTCTTAGGGAAAACTCTTGTTTTGTATCATTATCTCGAGACAATTTGTGTTACTGATGTCAGTAGCTATCTATCTGAAATACATATTAATGTTACTGGCATTTATTTAAAAATATTAATGCTTAGATCACTGAACAATTATGACATGACACTATTATTTCTGATGGAAGTTTGCATACGGATACACTGATTAATAAGAAAGCTAAGTAGGCTGAAGGAAATCTCAGTAACAAAAACATCCATATGAAAGTATTTGAAATGCAGAAGAAATTATCATCTGGTCATTTTGCAGTTTATTTTAATAAACACTTTTTTTACTTCAAATGGTACTAAAAAAAGAAAATATCTCTTGGATAGTTCTTAACCCTGAGATTAGCTCAGTTGGTTAGAGCATGTTGCTAATAGTGCCAAGGTTGTGGGTTTGATCCCTGTATGGACCATTCACTTAAGAGTTGGCCTTGATCCTTGTGGGTCCCTACCAACTCAGAATATTCTGTGATTCCCTTGTATGTCCTGTGAGATTTCTTACAACATGTCTCTTGTGATTTGTTTTACAAAAAATAAGGTGCTTCTGTGGTTGAAAACGTTTGTGGTGCAATCCAGCTAATAATTGTCCATAAGTTTCTGCTTGCATACTAAAATACACAAAGCAAGTTGGGTAGCAAAGCTTTAAGAAATGAAGCAGAATCTTTTAGTTTCTTGATTAGTTTCTTGGTGTTAAGCAGTCTTTACCACCAAACCTGCACTGCTTTACGAACCATTTGATCCTGAAAATTATGCCAAGGTTGAGAGGAAAAGGGTTGAGGAACAAATATGTTAAGAAAAAAAATCCAAAAGAGAAAATTTGATTTTAAAAAATTCTTAATAAAATCTTTCTCTTCTTTTGTTTTATATCTTTCTCTTTTACTGCCACTTTCAATGAATGGTGGACAGAACCAGTAATTAGGAGCTGGCTTTAGCATTAAATTTTCTTTTTATTTATTTTTCTTCTAATTGTGTTTCATAGACTACGTAGAATGCAGATCTTGGCTTGGATTTAAGCCCCAGTTAAGTATGACTGACCTTACGTTGCTACCCTATATGCTCAAGTTAATTGTAAGGCAGAACTTGTCTTCTTTTTGGCTGAAATTCAAAATTTGAATTTAGCAACATTAGGTTTTCATAGTTCTCAAAGCAGGCAAATATCAAATTTAATTTTTTTTCAGTGATAGTGTAACATTTGGTGGTGACATACCTTGGTCGGGGAGTGTCAAGATCTGGTGGTCAAGCAGTACATGTTTCATAATAGTTTTTCTCTAGTGGCCATTGTGGAGGAAAAAAAAGGTTCAGTGGCATGTAAAAACAAACTGATCAGTGTTTTACTGATGTTAGGATGGTCTGTTATATACTTGTATTACTAGTATTTTTTATGGGATTTTTTTCAGGAAGTTAAGGGTAACTTCCCCTGCTATTTGCTGTCTGTTGTTCTGCTATGAATAGTTTGCATTGGAAAGGGCTAACTTTTCAGGGATGTAACTGCTATTCTTTTTTCTAGTTATAATGTTTACAAAGTTATACTTTGTACCAAAAGGACTCTTAATTTCAAAATTGGAATGGAGATCAGTTTTGCACTTGCTGTATTTACTGCTTTTTGTTCAAATGTGTTCTGAACTCACTGATTTACAGTGCTTGATTAGCAAAACACAATTTTTACTTGCTCTTATTAGAGCCTGGGATCATGTGTAGTTATTTCACCCAATATCAGAAGCACAATACATATAAGGGAATCAGTAACAACTCTGTCCAGACCTATCTGTCTATTCAGTTTAGATTTCTATTATGAGCTCAGAATACACAAACTTTAATGACTTCAGGATTTTCTCAGCAATAATAATGGTAATTTGTTATTCATCCTCAAATTGCTCCACAGACATTATCTGAACGTAAAGAACAGGTTTGGCAACAGGTGTTGAATATCTAAGGTGTTTTGCTTTTTCAGAAGTATCACAAGGTCAGTTTTTTAAAATAATTAACACATACGTAAAAGTTAGAGTGCTTTCTATAGCAATGTAATTTTGTGTGGATGTCTTTAAGTTTCTGTAAGAGTCTGTATGCAGCTCTGCATTTCTTGAGACCTTTGGATATGGCCTTCCTGGATTGATGTGACATAAAAGCTGTAAGTTGAAATCAGATCTGTCTCTGCAGTGACTAGCTGTCAGAGCATATGCTGCTTGGATTTCATATGCATAGCCACTTTTTTTCAAGAGAACCACAAAAGAAAAGTGACACTGCCCAAATCACATTTACTTTTGTTGGTTTTGTCAGAAGGTTTCCCCAAGTCATAATAATGATTACTCATAGGATATTGTAGCAAAATTCAGTGCATGTGTTACAGTTAATTTTTGTTACATTATGCTATACCCTCAGAGTATATTTTGCTTCTCCTCTGCTGGAATTCTCTTGGAAATGAGAAATATCTTCTCAGTATGACTTTCTGTGAAAGTAATTTTTTTTTGCTGAGAAAGGAATACTTCCTTAACTGAACTCTGTTCTCTTCTTTCTTAAGTAAGTGCACTGGGACAACAATCCAGATTGCATGAGTGTTCAGTTTAGTCGAAATGGCTCATGATATCATAGATTAATAATGTGTTTGTTGGACTAAGTCCTTTGTCTTTTGATTCATAAAAATGTCTTCTAACTATTCACAGAACTTGCAGTAACTTAGGAATACAGAAAATCAAGGTAGTCCACGAAGAAGCAGGTCAGTTAGTTGAAAACAAAATCTAGGATCATCTGCTACTGACTGATACATACAAGGGAAAATGTGTGTTCTGAAGGCTGACTAATCTGTTGAGGTTCTTGCTCATGTTTCTGGCCATGGCATCTGCCCACTTCATAAAGAGAGTTTCCAGGTTGTAGAGATTGTGTAATCTCTGTGGCACCTCTAGGGGGGGGCCAAGCAAATGGTTTAGAGAAAGTCAGAGCCTCAATGGAGGCTGCTGCCACCAGTGTTGTTTCCTTAAGAAAATGACCTGAAAATTCATGCTGTCACAGTAAGCTTGACTGTCCTTAGGTAGCCTCCAGTAGACCAAATGTGTTGAGGATGGTACCAATGGAAAGTTCTGTCTCTTGTAACAGCTTCCCTCTTTGTGGCTTTGTGTCTCAGAGAAACCGACAATGGCTGTTTCAGTAAAAGTAACTTAGGAAATTTAGAAATGTTTTGAGTGCACAGTGGATCTGCTTCTTATTAAAATATAGTCTGATCTCAGAGAGATGTTTAATTTTCAGGCTATTTCGTAGTCTTAGTAAAGCTTGCCACTTCTGTAAAGCAAATAAAGAACCTCTGTCTTAGCTGAAGCATGTCAAACAAGTGCTAGGTAGACTGTTGCACCCAAATAAGTGAAGTTACAACATGACTCTTTGACGGTTTGAACTTTTGTTGTCTGTCTGTAATGATTGTGTGTATATATTATGTATTGGAAACTTTCTTGCAGTATAAATGTAAATGTGTTTTAAATAGCATCAGATTGGTCCATGAATTTGTTTTTAATGCTAAAAACAAAACAAGAAGCAAACCCCAAGTAAACATGTTAACATTCAATCTTCCAGTAATGGAATTGGAAACAAAATTCTCAACAACTTAGAAGAGCAATGTGGTTCGGAAGTATTTTTCTGATGCCTGTTGTGAGAAGTTAGGGTATGTAAAATAAATGATGTATGGAGCTGTAGGAATGCGACTTTTGCAGACTACCTTATGTCTAAGGAACATTAAACATAGGGTTCTCGTTTAGCAAATAAATAACCATTCATTTCAATGGCTGCTTAGTCTGGACTTTTGTGCATATTTTTGCAAAGATGAGAAGAGGCCATTAGGGATTTAATATAAAATAAATCGCCAAGGGGTCTTCTTGTAGTCCTAGTATTTCTGCCACATGGTGTGTCACTAATGTGCATAAATGGGCTTAAATGAATTTGTTATCTGTATTACATTTGCAGTATGTATATATTTATATATTATTTTTTAATTGTGTTTAAAAATAAAACATTAAATACATCATTTCTGAGAGTTGAAAACATACCATTTGTAAATAAATCAACCTTAATTAAGGTCTTAAAATGTCAGTGTGTGAGATCTGCCTTAGGAAAACTTATATATAATACACAAAGCTTGAACATACTTTCATTTGCCTTTTTAGAAGTGCTAGGAGGGTAAAATCATCACCTCATATGACTGAATAGTGCAGCTAAACATGCATTAGTGTAAATACCATACCCATGTTTAAACATCAGACTGCTCTCTTTTGGAGGACAATAGCCGTTCAGTTGATGCTTAGGATGAGCCAAGTACCCCAGTTGTAATGAGTACAATGCAAGGTGTGGAGTGATTAGACAGACAAGCTGAATTCTCTGTTAAAGTTAGTTGTCTCTGAATACATGAAAGAAATCTGGTGGGGAGAACCTTTTAAGTGGTTGTTTTAAGTGGTTGTCTTTGCAACCAACTGGGGAATAAGCCTGGAGGATTATGATGGATGGCTATAGGCTGTTTCATAAAGACAGGCAGGAAAGTAGTGGAGGAAGAGTTGCACTTTGTTAAGGAGAACCTTGAATGTATAGAAGTTGATTACAACAACCATGGAAATGCTATCAAATGCTTCTGTGTCAAGATTAGAGGGGTCATCTCCAAGGGGAATCTTAGATTAGGCATCTGCTACTAATCTCTAAGCCAAGATGATAATGGCAAAGAAACAGTATCTGGGTCACTTAAGCAAGCTTTAGATAACAGATCCTAGTTCTTATGGGTGACTTCAACTACCTAGAGATTTATTGGTAGAACAATACAGCAGCTTACATCATCCATCAGGTTCCTCATACATGGTTCCTCATACAAATGCTAGGTGTGCCAACCAGGAATGAGGCACTGCTGGACTTGCTGCTCACAAACCAAGGAAACCTGCTTTGTAATATCTCAGTTAGTGATGGCTTTGGCTGCAGTGATCCCTATATTGTGAAGTTTGGGGTCTGGCTGTACACACTGAAGGTTAGATTTTAGATTTTGGAAGAGCAAACTTCAGCTTGCTCAGTTAGGAGGGAAGCTTCCGTGGAGAACAGAGGACCTAGTGAGAGCTGGGAGTTTTTCAAGACCGCTCTCCTGCTTTTTAAAGGGAAGGAAAGGGAAGCAGGTGGAGCAAGAGACCCCTTTTGCTTAAATATGACCTTCTGAGTCTGTTCAAAACCAAAGAGATGGAAAAGAAAATGAGTATCTGTGGAGAACTACAAGGACTTTGCCAAGGCATGCAGAGATGCAGTTAGAGAAGCAAAGGCTCGACATGAAGGGAAATTAGCAAGGGATGTCAGAAAGGATAAGAAAGGGCTCTTTGGGTATGTAAAAAAATAAGGAGAATCAGAAGAAAAATATGGGCCTGCTGTTAAACAGGAGAGCTAAATTAGTCACCAACAATGCTAAAGAGGCAAAGGTTCTTAACACCTCCTTCACCTCTGTCATCACCAGCAGTTTTGGGCCCAGGAACAGAAACCCAGGTTGATGCAAACACAGACCCAGTGTCAGTGAGAGAAAAGTTAGGGTGTGAGCTATTACAGGAGTTTGGTCCCTGCAAGTCAACAGGTCCTGACAATATCCATGCAAGGATGCTGGTAGAGCTTGATGAGGTCATTGTGAGGCTGCTCTCTGTAATCTTTGAGAAGTCGTGGAGATGGGGAGACTGGAAGAAGGCTAATTTCACCCCCATCTACAAGAAGGGCTTAAAGGAGGATCCAGGAAATTATAGTACATCAGTCTTGCTTCATTATCTGGAAAAATTATAAAGCAAAGCCTCCTGGGAACTATCACAAGTCAGATGAAGCACATGATTGGGAAAAGCCAGCATCACTTCGCCAAGGGCAAATTGTCCTTGACAAACCTGATCACCTTCTATAGCAAAGTGTTCATTGTGGTCCCTTGGGATATGAGAAAAACGTAAAGTTGTAAAACTGGCCAAGACCATTATACTTATCAACCTGTCCAACTCAGCCTGTGCTGATTTATTCAACTGTCATTTTTGCAAAGTGTATTGAATTATTTTACTCTATACTGCTGTGATAACTTACCATAAGTTACTTACCATAAGAAGCATCGGAGATTTTTGCACTTGCAGTATCACTTTAGAAATGCACAAGATATACAGTGGTATCAGGTCTGCAATTGTATGTATTTAGGATTTCAGTTTATTTTGGTATCTGAAGAAATTAGATAAATGTCATCAGTTATAATTTGTGTGACATCTGGTCTAAATTTGGCTCATGCTATTGTTGATGATTTTACCTTTAATGGTTTTGATCAATCTTCGTTCAAAAGTTAATAAACAAAGTAAAATAAGTATGAGAATTATTAAAGGAATAAGCATAAATATTTATCTACTAACATTAGAGTAAAAATGTGCTTGTTTTTACAAGTACATTGTTCAAAAAGATAAACTGTGTTTTCTTTTGTATCATTTATGAAATGTGTTTAAATAAATTAAGATAGTGAAATACAGCTGTAAAATATACACTATCAGCTAAATAAAATGCTAACATCTAGAGTATCATTATTGGACTGCATTTCTGACTTCTACGAAGCTGACTAATTCATCATTTGTATACTCTTTTAGTTCTTGTCAGTAGCACTCAGCTTAGCTGCTTATGGGGCATAGACATTGACAGCGGGAGGTGCTGTTTTGAGAAACGTTCAGCATAAAGAGTTGTTTCTTTGAAAAATAACACACTTTAAAAAAAAATTCAGTGTAAAATCTAATGTGAACTTTTAATATTTTAAGATCTGCCTGTAATGCCTGAGAATGTAAGAACTGATAATAGTTAGGGATGGCAATATAAATATTATAGAAATTTTATTTTCTTCTATTTAGTTATTTCTTTGCTATTATGTGGGAAACAAATTTATTAGAATATTGAACTGTTGATCCAATATTAGAATATAATTCTAACTGTAAGTAAAAGGCCTTATTTTTGGGGCTGCTAGTGGTAGTGTTGTGTTAATACGGAAGTCAGCAATTTTGTTCTCAGGAAGTAAAGAGAGATACATGGTATTTCTAAGCAAATTCTCGCTGTGGTCACTCCTTTTATGTTTTTAATTTAGAGATTTAAAAATCATACAGTATTTATTTAGAATAGCGATATTTGGATGCAGAAAACCAAAAATACATCTGCTGTGTCTTGAAATATTGATTTTGTTCCATCTGTTTGGCAAAGCGTGTCCCTAAGACACCTTCTGAACTGGAATTGTAAGTGAATGCCTAACACTTGTAAACGTAACAATAACCTGTGTTTTCATCATGCACCACTAAATTTTATACCTTCTATTACATGTCAGAAGCCTAGTCCTGAAGCTGTTGGATATTTTAAGATGTAGAAACATTTTGGAATTTAGAATTTAGAATTAAGCAGATCAAGTGCTCTTTAAGATTTTTCAGCGTGTATGTTCTCTGGTTAGATGACAGGGAAGGTCCTTCTTCTGACTCTGTGTGACTGGATAGACTCTCAGGCTCACTTGAAGTCAAGTGTTTTGTCTGACTGGAAACATCAGGGTTTATTTAATTTTATATACATTTTTTAATATTTTATTTACAACACAGGGATTAAGAAAATAGAGAAGTTGAATCAAGTTGAAAACGTCAGCCCTTATTTGAGTTCTTAAGTTCAGAGTAGTTAATAAAACTAGCTGTAATTCTACCAAAGAATGCAATTTTCCTTACTCTCTTTCTAGGAGAGATAAATTTTTTTTCAGAAAGATCACCACTTCCATATACAAAATTATTCAAAGCCTCTCTGAATGCAGTGTAGTTGAAACGAAATGTAGTTTTCATCATAGAGCTGCTGCATGAATATTATTTACCAAAAAAAAAAATACAAATTCTTCTGCAATTCCATAGCTAAATTGCTTGTGTAAATTTTATTTTTGTGTTTAAATGAATACAGCTTAAGTCTAACCTTCAGACTTTTTGACCTTAGAAAGACCATATGTGTATATTGCAAATACTTCAACAACTTACTTTTTGACAATTTTTAATTTTTCCATACGGACTTGATAAATAATGTATGAAATGAAAATTCCTTCAAGGTATTTCTGCATTGCTTTAGAGATAAAGACTTATATTATTTTTCCTGTAAGAAACTCTATATATTAATATAATCCTGAAATTACTGCATTTCTGAAATGATTACAATGTCTTTAACTAAAGTTGCTAGGTACAGATTGAATTTACTAATTGCAGTAAAAGGGCAGGAAGTGTTATAGTATTTTGTGTTTTCATATCTGCTGTAGGTTTTTTTTAATTACTTTATCTGAAGAATAAATCTCAGTATTTTGAGTTTCATAACTTTCTCCATATTTGTGGTCTGTGGTTATTAACAAAATCATCCTTTGCCTGAAAACTTAGCTATGGAGAGATTTTCTTTTCTCATGCTACCCTAATTCTTGTGAACAATATACAACTCCACAGAATTTTCATTACTGCTTATGTTTAAAAAAAAAAAAAAGGAAAGGCAGAACAGGGTACTTTCTTCACCTATGATCATGTAGCTCTCAATGCATCAGAATTTCTTGTGCTTGTTGGGTGTCTGTCTTCCAGCATTCTTACAGTCCCCTTTCTTTCTGAACAGAATACAATGAACCACTTATGCTGATAAGGGAAAAGTTATCGAGGCCACTAAGTTTATGCCAGAGGAAAGCTGTGGCATCTGCTTATTTTATCTTCCCCAAATAAGAAAAAATTATAATTTTTGTATTGCAGTGATGGGGAATTGAGGCATATATACACTTACGCACTTTGGGAGGATGTTATCATCTGTTCTGTAAGAAAGAATTAATAAAGCTGCATACAGGTTGCTTGGTTTTGTGGCTGAGGTCAAACAGGATTATAGACTTAGTGGTGAAACTAAAGAGCGAACCTGGCAGACTTATCTGTCTTAATTTTCAGATGATTTTTCTTCTTTCTTTGCATGAACAACAAAATCTGTTAAGGAAAATATTTTTTACCTGGATTCTGCCTTTGTCAACAAAATGTGTCAGTTGGTATCTATTTGTTACTGGTTTTGGGACTTTCTACAGAAGGACCAGTCTCACTACCAGATATATTGTAACCTGACTGCATTGCATGATTCCTCTCTTGCTGCTCCTGCTGCATTTTTTGTAGTCACGTTTTCAAAGAATTTGTGTAAAATACCATTTCTGTCCCTCCTTTCTGGGGGGGCAGGGGGAGGGGGTAGAAAAAACATAGACTTACAGAAAAAGAAAGGTAAGAGTGAACAAGGTCCACAGGGAATTGTCTTCAGTCCAATCTTCTTTATTTCCCCCCCCAGTGAAAGATTGCCCAAGACATATAGTCAGATTTTTTTTTTTTTTTTAGATTTCATGAGTGCCAGACATCTTTGTATGCTTGTTTCATTCTCAGAGTGTTTGTCACAGACTAGAAAGGAAAAAGCTTGGAATAGTCAATTTTGTACCTCAATTGGGAACTGTTAGGTCAACTCCTTGGTTGGTAGAACACCATGGATTTACATGAGCTGTGGATTGTTTCATCAGAAGAAAGATTTGAGGATGAGCAACTGTACAACCAAGAACTCCTGTAACTGTGTTTGAAAACCAAAAGTCTTAACTGAGCAAGTGTGATTTTTTTTTTTTTTTGGCCAGATTTCATCACATACTGAATCATATTCTACTGAAAATGTATTGTTTTGGTCTAAAAAGTTTGTCATCGCATCTCCTCTATATAAATAATCTTAGCTGGGTTGCTTCTTGGCATTTGCTGTTAAACAAGACTTTCTAAATAAAGAGGCTAGAGATAATTCAGAAATAAAAAAGTGATTTTCCTTTCATATCTCTCAGTTGAGTATTTGCCATATGGGTTGCTCAGCATCACACTCTCAGCAGGTCTAATTTATGGTAAACACACAGTGAGTGAACAGAAAAAAAAGGGCAATGAAAATATTAATATTGTCACCTCGCCCTATTTTTTTTTGAACCTAGCTGAACTTATTCAGGTTCAGCCTATATAG
>VYXB01003814.1:59889-153094 GCA_013397135.1 Pachyramphus minor
GGGGAGTATAATATAATATGCAATTTTTTTGCTACTTCCTTGATATATTATTGTTATGGATCATTATAAATCTTGACAGATCACGTAATGATTTATGAATTGAGAAAAAAAAGAGTATTCTTTTAATCTTCTCGTCTATGAATATCTGATGCACATAATTCTCATTTTACTCATCAGTGTCAGCAAGAAATGCAGTATTTGTTCAGTAGTACAAGGAAATATATGCACTGTTCAGAAGAATAATTTAATAATACATATTCTATATGGAAGAGATAGCATTCCTATATGTATATATATAATATGATATATTTGCATACTGTTCTGTTCTACAGCGAAAGTACAAGGAACACGCAAGAAAAACTCTTAAGAGTATTGGCTCCCCACTCTCTCCCCTTCATTTATTGTACAGAAAACTGTTCAGAGTGTGAGCTGATGTGGTATACATACTGAAGTGTTGAGAATTGCTTTTGAGTAGTAGTCTGTAAAATACTGTAAAATATCTTCAATTTCTTCTTGGAATCTCTTTATCATTCAACTGAAGTTTCTGTGGGTCAGCGTGGTACACAGGGTTAAGAATGCAAGATATGTTTGAAATTCTATGGGAAATATGTAACAGTGTTGAGAATTAAGTACTCTGAGTTCTTTAAATAGCAATATAAACTAAAAAAGAAAAAGTCTTCTAAACTTCTTGGAGTAATTGAGATGGCTGAGTATTATAAGTCCCAAAAATATGTTGCAAAATAGTTTTTATTGCAAGTACTACGTGGTTTCTGCTGTGGCTGTGTCAGAGCATGGCTGTACTTTAAAACCCAGATTGTGGGACCTTAACACTGGATGAAGGAAGCACAACAACTGGAATATTTGTTATAAAAACAGATGCACATGCTGTGCTTAACACATCTCTGCCAGAACTGAGAATGTAGCTACTATTTTTTTTATAAATTTGTGAGGAAAACAGTGTAAAGAAAGTATTTAATAACTCCAAAGGTGTATTTTTATAAAAATTCTCCAATTTCTCTACCTTTGAATTTTTTTGAATGTTTACTTCTGTGGCCAGTGCTGTGCTTTCCCGTAACAGTTAGGTGAGTTTGAAGCATTAAACTCTAAAGTATATAATTGGTCATCCTTTACCCAGACTTTTAAAATTAAAAATGACCACAAATTAGTTAGTGTTCTGTTGCTTATCTTTCCTTTTAGAATATATCATTGTAACATTTTTAATCTGAATAAACTTCCTGACTCACATCTTCTTTTTAGTATTTGAACAAATGGTGTTCTGGATTACAGTATTTGTAAAATTTTAATTTTCTGAATACTTACTGTTTGGCAGTACTGGATCAACTTGAATTGAAATGTGTAAGCAGTAGTATATATGTGTGTTTATATAGAAATATATTATTTTGAAAAAATATATATACAGACTGTGGAAATGTGGAATATTCAGTATATATTCAGGTTATATACAGTATATATAAAATATTTGGTACACATACAGTAAAAATACATATACATTAGATTTGTTTAAACAATTTTATTTCCACACGCAGCTCTGTCAGTAAACAAAAGTCAAGACCTCAAGTCTGAGTGTTACCTTTACTAACTTACGAGTGTCTCCTTTAAGTACTGTACTTTCAGTTTTTCAGTTTGAAAAGCTATTAGAATTTTAAAAGAAAGCTTCATGGAGAGGACTAGTCTTCTTTTATCTCCCATCACAGCCTAATTTTAGATTTCTTAAGCTTTCTTTGTCATGTTTTTAGCTGAGATTGAAATTTCCTTTTGGCCAAAGGTGGAAAATCCACCAATCATTGCAGTGTCACGACACCCAAGACAAACCAGAAGACTCTGTAGTCTTTACTAACTTTCTGAAGCAGAGAGCACTTATGATGATAACTCAGAATACATCTAACTTACTGTGCAGTGCTTGAGCAAACCTTCTGGGAAAATCATAGACCAGATGAAGGAAAAAATAAGGCATTAGGAAACTTTTGTCATACTAATATGTAGGTACTTGCACGTACAGTGTGCACTTTTCAGACAAGTTAAGGCAGGATTTGTTTTTATGGCATCCAACAAAATTAAATGTGACATGTCGGTAAGTTCTTGAAGCTCAAATTTGGAGCAATTTCTCATAGTATGGTATTTAAAGGACTAGGAAGAGAAGAGCTCAATGTAAAGCTCCATAAATTTCAAGACATTCCAAGAAAAAAGTATAAAGATTGTTCTTTTAGTAATTTTCCTTATTACTTGAGATGTGTCAGTGCTTATCAAACTACAGAGATTAGCAAGCACAGAGTTGGAATCTGAACCTGTAGAGCCTGGCTATAGTTGACATTTACTATTAGCTGATTACCCAGGAAAATATCTACAGTATGAGTGAAGGGTGCCTTTTTGTAAGGTGGCTACCTAACACTACTCACAAACAGTATCCACAAACAGCTTGTTTATCCATATCCTGCTTACTGCGTAACAACTCCGCTATGGAAATGATGGTCTCGGCTGAGAATTTTAGTGGTAATGTTCTTCTGTGGAAAACTGGAGCCATCTGCTGTCTGAAGAGGACATTCCTTAAGGTGAAGTGTGTGATTTTTCTCTCTTGTCCTATATCCTCAAAAGTTCTTCAGTGTTTGGTGTTAGTAGGATATTTATTAACAACATGGAAGCAAAATTATTTAGATCTAGATGTTTCTGGAAAAAACCTTATCCATTAGTACATATACTAAAAGGCATTCATCCAGAGTTCAGCATTAACTGCTTTTCAAAAATTATATTACATAGGCAGCTTGAGAATCAGGAAAAGAGCTGGACAAACAGCAATCTGCAAGTGTGCAAGGTCTAAAAAACTCATTCCATAAAATTAACAATTTCTCTGCTCAGTTTGTAGTTAGCTTCCATTACTAGTTACCTTCTCAATAATTAAAAAAAAAAAAAGCAATCTCATTTCATACAGTTCAACTCTGAACATGACTCAATGGAAAAAGCATTCCAGGGTCCTAGTTCCCTATTTCTTCTGATTTTGTATCTAATAGGTATCAAAAAATATTTTATTATACATTAAAAAATCAAACCAAACCAACAAACAGACAAAACCCCCAAACCAACCAACCACAACAAAAAAAACCCCCAAAATACAAAAAAGAAAAATTGCTACCACAAACCTGGAAAAATGCTGTTTTGGTTTTGTTTCTGGTGGGTCTTCCAGATCATATCAAACTTTGCAAGCTTGTCAAGATCTTTTTCCTCTAATGCTTCTCCACTGCTTCTGCAGGCCACATTGTGCCATTGCTTTGCCTGCTGGCCAGTTATCCCAGTTATGCCCAGTTATGTACTATGCTTTAAAGTCTTAGACAGAAGACATGGAAGTGAACAAATAATCATATGTCAGTTTGAGACATAAAATAGGCTATAATCCAGGCAGATGTTTCTTAGTTGCAGTTCAAGAGTGGGAAGAGGGAAGAAACATGAAGAACACTTACTTGCTGCTACAATCACAAGATACATGCTAATTAGTTTAGCTTGTAAAGTTCCCCATAATTTTCATTGCTGTGGTAGTTGCTCATGTCTTATACACATATACAATCACACTCAATGCGAATAAGACAGCATTTACATGTAGGTTGAACCAAATGATTATAAATGAATTGAGGGATGTCTCCTGGGATTGGACATAAAGGTCTTGTAAACTGAAAATTTTATAAACAAACAGCTGTTGGGAAAATACCATTATGCTGTAATAGCTGCTATTAAAATCCATTAGCAATCTTGATGGCCTGTTTGAATTTGATGCATCATTTGCTCTGACAGCACTTCTTTCCAAACAATTTTGTAAAATATATGTAGATTATGAAAGACAGTGGTAATAGACTAGGAGATTAACACTGAATACACATTTTACTTCCATGTCCCAATCAAGCTTTGAAGAATGCTGTGTATCCTTCAGTTTAAATGTCAGCAGATGAACAGAAGCACTTTAACCTGAACAGCTGCAAAGCTTTCTCCATCACTGTGGGAGAAATACACAGCTCTGCAGAGATGAAGTATTTCCAGGTTAAAAACCATGTTTCAGGCAACAAAATAAATCTCTAGTGTTTTCTAGGAGTTTGTGTGCTCTTCTAATTGATGCAAAACTGTCATTCTCCTGCTCACGGATCCATATACCACAGTGGATACCAGCTGCCACAGGGGTAGGTATGGCACGTAGATCATGCTGCTGCTAAAATTAGGCAGACTTCTAATGAGATTTTGAAAAATCTGTATGCCAAGAACTATCTGAAAACTCTCATTTCAAGAACAGTTCAAGTGTCAGTGATAAAGCTAAACTGACCCTTCAGAAACAGGTATGAGAACACATGGAGTAATGTGTCTGTGTCTGTAGACAGAATCAGGGATGTGCTTACCTTGTTCGTGGATGCTGCAAGGGCACCATCTGGCGGGTGAACAATAAAGATTAAAGCTTGGTAGAGCAATCAGATTTAGATGTCTTTTAATCAAGATTTTTCTTGTGATGTTCACATGCAGATGACATAATGCTTGTTATCATACGTACTTAGTTTCCTATTTCTACCTGTACCTTGTGTTTTTCAATGTCTTATTCAATGAACTCTACAAAGCAGAGAATTCTTTGTAAGTATTATTTTGGTATAAACTCCTGCCCATTTTATGGGTAACCTCTTTTCTCCCTTCTCCTTTTATCTGTTCTGAATTTTTTTTCATGTCCTCTTTCTCCTCACTGATATCTGTAAACAGCTGTTTGCTAAAAGGTCTGGCAAAGGATGCCTTGTCTTGTACTGTTTCCTCTCATCAGTCCTTCTCTCATTCCTGGTGGACATTAAATGGTCAAAGTAAACCACACCTTGCATGTAAAATGTTGTTCTCCTGAAGTGTACAGCAGAGCTATGGTCACTTCCCTTTGTAAAAGAGAGAAATAGAAGAGTTTGTGGTTTAGTGTAAAGAGATGTAAGTCAGTGTCTTTATGTTCTTTTAGCTCTGGACCATTGTGTCTCATTATCTTTTGCAATTTGGGTGTTTAAAGTTTTCTCTTTGTTAAGGATTAGGATACAGCTCCATCAAAGGAGCTGTAGGTCTGTGATACTGCTGTTTATTCTGGTGGTGTCTTAACAGAGTTGAAAGAAGCTAAAACTAGATTAAATAGTAGATGCACTATTTAACATGCATGTTGTTAGAAGAACCTTTACTACTTAGCAGCTACTATGTGTTTCTGGTAATATATTATGCATTCCACTATATTCATCTCTCTAGCATTCAGCAGTAGATGGTCTTGTAATGCACAGTGTAGCAGAGGTAAAGCCCTTGTGTCATTCCATATGGATTTTTTAAGTGTTTTCAAATAAGACTGGATGCTATTTGGAACCCAGCTTTCTCATTTACATGTTAATGTTTTTAATGATATTTTCAGAAAATAAATGAGGCCCTGAATTAAAAGACATCAATTTCACAGAGGTTGATGTGAGAGAATTCTAAAAATGAACCAGCAGGATAGAAAGCCTTAACTACAGGCCTAATTAATAAGGTTTATTTTTACTTCTATGAATTACTTCAGTTCTGTGAGTTGAGTAAGATCTGAATACATTTTAAGGAAATTTTGCTTGAAGTATAGGAGCAGTTTGACCAACTTATCGTCATTTCCTTCAGTGTTCAGACAACACAAATTCAAAATTATAAAAAATTGCATTCAAAACCTTTTGAAACCTCAAATTATCAAATTTAGTAAATAAACTGCTTGGTTTGTTGGATGAAATTTTGCTTTCACATTGCTGAGAAGTACTTGTTTCTTTCCTTAGTGTGTTAGAAAGATGCTTCAGTTACAATGAATATCTGCATTCATGAACCAGAGAGTAATCAAATGTTTAGGCATGGCTCAGGATTTAAGTGCCTAGAAGAAAGCTGTGATGGTGTGAGGAGAGTCAGTTGTGTTAGCTGGAGTCACTAGTGCACATAGTGGAATTGCCAGCAGTTGGTAAACCTGTGTTACGCTTCAGGGATGGTACCAACCTAACATAATTAGAATCAACAGAAATTTTTGGAAAGTAATTGGCCTGTCTGCTGAACGTATTGGAAAATAATGTTTCTTGCGTGCCACTCTTCCTGTAATGTTAAATCTTAGAGCACATTTTCATTTACTGATCCCAACAATTATTGTTCTGTGGTAAAGCTGTATTATTGTTCTTTAGTAAAAAAAAAATAAATATTTTTTTCTTCACATACTCTAAGTATAATTTTTTTTAAACATTGAAGCTTTCAAGTAAGTATTGAGTAATACTTAAATAATACAAAACATATTCCAGTTTTTTTGGGTTATGGTTGTTTAACTGCCTTTACGTGCCAGTATCACCAGAGCAATGGTCCTGTGCTTCAGAGTGGTTAACTTCAAGTTGTTTTTAGGGTACTGTCTTGCTTTGCAATTCATTTGTCACTTTTATTTGCCTAGTGGGAGAGCAAAGTGCAACTTTCTTAAGGATGCAACCTGAAGGAAGCGTGTATTCTGGAGAACTTCATCCTGTACATTCAAAATCTTCTTTAGATACAGCTTGTATTTGATTCTCAGAAACTTGAACCATCTCAACGGTAGAAGCCGCTGTCTTAGCTACTGTACCTGTAAGGCAGAGACAAGGGGACCACAGCTAACTTTGGCCCAGTGTAACCAAGTGCATGTCCTCTGACAGGCATCTGCAAAGAACTTTGTTTTACCCTGTTTTTGCTTGTGTTGGTAATGACTCCTATTCTCTCTTTGGAAGAAACTAACTGTTTAATAAACGAGTTGCTAAAGGCGTTTTGCTTGCATAACTGTAAGTGTTTATTAGAATAATCCATAGGAAAACTTAAATGATTTACAAGAAACTGAATTGCTACTCTTATTTGAAAGAAGGCTGGGATTTTTTTGGTGGCAAAGTTAGTGTACAGCATTTGACCATCTCTGTCCAGTTCCTAGTTCCTGGTTCAGAAACAGCCAGTGCAGATGAGATTAAGTCAGTTCCATTGGAAATCCGTTGATCCTTATTTATTCATGTGTCTTGGAGGAAGATGTTTAGCTTCCCTAGGAGACAAATGAACTGACTGAATGGAAAATGAATTCTCTTTCATCTCCAGTTGTATTCCAGATGAAAGTTACTCCATATTAACAAGTCATCATGGGTGGTCAAGCAAAGTGCCAGTGATTTAGCATACAGTGCAAAACTGCCTTATCTTTTACTTCCTAGAGGGGCCTTTTGTGAAACTTGAGAGGCTAAGAAATATTGTGATTTTTTTGTATACTGGAAGTGATTGGACAATACTTACATGTACATTACTGGCATGTGCCAAGTCCTCTGAAGTCAGTGAGAGGATTTCCATCAGCTTTGCGTGATTCTGAATTGACCTATTCATTCAAGGCTTGCATAATGAACACCTAAAGGTAATAATTACTTTGTGTTTTTCAATATGCAGAGAACCTGTCTAGAGTGGGGTATTTCAAACCCATGGATCTGTGGTGATGAAAGGGATTGTGAATTGGGAACCAAAGGGTGAAAGTATAAAAAAGACTGAGTCAGTGTCTCTACAGTCAGAGAGCATTTTGTCTCAATGGGAAACTGTATTTGCAATTAGGTAGATATGGGGCAAATGAAAAAGACTAGCTAAAGATAAATTTTTAGAGTGGCATCAGTGGTTCTTGCTGAGAATTTAATTATAATAGGAAGGAGATTGAGAAATTGGTAACAGAGTTCATGACAGGTGATAGGGCAAATAAAAAATAATGTAAGTCAAGAATTTGCAGCACTGGAAGATGAAAACTTGTAGGAGAAAATAATATTTTGGAGTTAGAAGAGTGAATGGAAGAAGTAAAGTTTTTGAGCAAAATGGTTTGCATTTCAATGACTGAGAGGAATCAAATAACCCTTTTAAAAAGGCAGAAGACGTAGCTAGATGAAACAGAAGACTTCACCACTTACTAAAATTTGATGTAACAATCCAAAACTGACATATTAACAATTTAGAATATATTAAAAGTGATAGATCTGAATCC
The DNA here is from genome assembly GCA_013397135.1 of Pachyramphus minor. Lineage (NCBI taxonomy): Eukaryota > Metazoa > Chordata > Aves > Passeriformes > Tyrannidae > Pachyramphus > Pachyramphus minor. The sequence goes on from VYXB01003814.1 coordinate 67,907, forward strand.
TGCGTGAATGGTTCTTTTGATTTATGATCAGCTGATCGTTTTCAAAGCAAGATTTTTTGTTTTGTATCAATTATCTTGCAACATATTTCTCCATCTATATATATGAGGTGAAATAGCTTTAACAATTATGTAACTGTTGTTCATGCTTGAAGTGAGATTGTGAGTTGCTCCCATAAATTAGCAAAGTAAATGTGATGGAGAAATAAAAAAAAATATTTAAAGTTGCCATTTAAGTTTTAAACAACTTAGAGAATTTAAGGGCTTATAAATTGCTAAAAATTTTTTTAACTGATCCACCAAACAGAAACTGTATTCCTCAGCAGATTTTGTTGTTTTGCTTATTTTTTCATTGATGAACTAATAATTTCACATTAAATACTGTTCCCATTTAAAAGCAATTAATGCAATTAATGAGAGATGTCATCCCACCAAATAATTTCAGAATTTCTTCTTCTTCTTTTGACTGTTTTACCTGCAAGTTTTTGAGTTCCATCCAAAAGATTTTTGCTGTTTTTACAGTCTATACTACTGTTAAAAATGTTGGTATTTTGTTATTAAGTACGAGTTGTGCTGAATGATTTGTTTAGAATTCTGCATTGGAGAAAGAACTGTAGGTTTCCTTCTACTTTGTATATAGAAACAAGCTTTTCCTCTCAGAAGTAATGTTAGGGAACAGGGTTGCTGTCAGAGACAGGGGTGCAATGAAACTTTGCTAGGCCTTACCCCGACAACATCGGGTCGAAACATTTGCTGACTCTTCTCTTTGGATTGCAATAGGAACTATGGCAGCATTTTTTCTCTCCTTTACCAAAGACGGGACAGGGCTGGCTTCCATCAGAAAAGAAGGAAAAAACTACAAACAGCCCCGCCTCAAAAAAGACCTCAGGACTAATGCAGCTATATGATTTCTAAATATGCTCTTGGCCGAAGACTGATGGTTAATTATTAGCTTGAGTGAAAGTAATTTTCAAAGATTAGGAGTAAGTTATTTCCTGTTGCAGACACAAGGATATGTGTGATATGTATAATGTAAAAGGTATTAATGTATATATAATTTTTCAGACTGTCTGCCTGTGATGGTATCTATTTACAGTATTGCTAGCTTCTTGCTATTGAAAGTGTTTTTAATGGTGCATCTAGTCTTGCTGTCTCCAAAATAAAGTGTTCCTGAAGTTGGAGAAAAAGTACTATTTCATTCCTTTATAGTGACTGCAGCTGAAGAGATATAGCACTTTTTGCTGGACAAAACTTCCTTTTTATGGGAAAGTGTCATTGTTATGACAGAGCAAGCTTCTATTTCCAAAGTAAAGTGCAAGCATTAAAAATACACATAGGAGTAGCCTGCCATCGTGCCTTGGTATTTTGCTTTTTTCTTCGATTACATCTTTATGAAGAATTAACATTTTGATACAACATTTGTTCATGGGTTTGCAGTGGTTAAATCAATAGTTAATGAGGTTCGTCGTATAATTTGAGCTTGTAGTTTGTTTATGCTAGACCAACTTTATCCATACCCCAAACAAATTATCTCTTATAATCACCAGCCTGAAGATAAATCTCTAAATGTTTTTCTGATGATAGTGCTGTGGTTGGCAGGTGTTAGAAGTGCCTCCCAGGGACAAAGATTGAAGATGGGCTTGTTCTCACAAATCCTTCAGGCGAGGTTGTTTAGCTTTCTATCCTGTCATCTGCAGAGGAGCCTTGTATGGTGCCCTGCTAATGAAATCTAATAGGCAAAGGTCATATATCTTTATGAAGAAAAATGCAAAGCTGGTGAGTGATAAATGTGCTTCATGGGGTTCAATGGACGATGTTTAGCGATAAAATCCATGTTTAAACAGTGTTTCAAGTGGCTTGGCATATCTCTGTGTTTTATGCCTTAACTATTTTTTGTAACTATTCTCATTCCTAGTGATGGGAATAAATAAATCCAAAAATAGTTGAATATGCAATTAAAGAAATATGTAATTAAAGAAATAGGTGGGGACTCTGAATGGGTAATTAGTTTTCAGTATTCATAGCATAATGAGTAAGATGGCTCACAGAACAATACACTGCAGTATTGTATTTAAATTTGAAAGCTCTATTGACCAGCAGTAGAAGCACACTAGCTAGTGTGTAGATGTGAAGATTCTAACATCAGTTGTAAATCAAAAATGCCTTTGTCAAATGTCAAAACATATATTAAAAAAGGGAGGAAATAGAAACAAAACATGCTGGTGGAAAATTTCAGATAGAACTCCTAAAGAATGCAAGTCAGTGCCTTTAAGAAATTCCTAATCTGAAGTTGGAAGAAATCAAATAAACCAGATATTTTTGCATCACTGCTGTTTTTTAGGAAGTTACCAGTTCATTTGCTATAGTTATACTGCTGAGCAAAGAGACAGTTCAATAAATCAACTCAGGCTTGATGGATTTTACAAACCATTGCAATAAGCGCGTGGAAGAGGAAAGAAATCATCTTAGTATTCCCTCTTTGACAAAAGGATATGCAAAGAGCCTGAATGGATGAACGGTTGATTAATTTTACCAGAAATTTTCTTGACAGGCAGAAATGTGTTTTTGCATTATCATGTTTGCATGGGGATTTTTTGTAAGTTATGAATTATTACATATAACCTTACACCTGAGACTTAGCTGGCTAAAAGAGACAGCTCCTGGTCAGTGTATATATTGTTGTAATGTTTCATATGTTTTAATTCGTCAGTCTGGCAAGTCAGCCTTTTGCTTCTTACTGCTTGCTAGTCAGTCAACAGTGAAATCAAATATTGTGTGTGACTAAATGAACCTTGTAAATGAAGTGGTATGTTGTGTCTTTTTCAGTATTTTTAATTGATTTACAACTATGGAAAAATCATATGGAAGTTCTTAACCTAGAATCAGAAAACAGGATAATATAAAGGAGAATAAAAAAGTGTATCATAGGCTATGTCCACAAAGCCTATTGATTAATAAGAACAGTGCTTCTTTTTCTGCTATAAGTCTCTGAGGTAAATAATGTCTTAGATTTTACTGCATTGTACTTTAGTATGGAGATATTTCCTTTTGACTTTGTACACATTTTGTGCATATTTTCAGTAGGTGATATTTGCTTATAAATGTGGTGCATAATGAGGTCCTTTGCTTTTAGGTGTTGGATACCCATGGTTTCAAAATAAGAGATTTTCCTCTACATTCAGTTTCCTCCAGAACAATATGTACATACTTAATTCAACCTTTAAATAATCTGCAGAGGGTACATATTGCAAGTACATCTCCCTGTATTTCTCTACTTGGGGCAAAAGTCATAGTGTTACGATTTCACGTTTTCTACTTTGTCTCTTTAATTGCTTTACAGAGGCAGAGTTTGAAAGACACATTTGAAAAAGGAGGTGGCATTTAAACCTTTAAACTTGAAAATCACAGCTATATGTTTTGCTGCATTTTGCATTTTTACCAACTCAAAACTACTTACCCTTCAATTGCCAAAAATGCTCAAAAATGGCAGCTTTGTCCTTATCAGTCATCCACTGACAATGAGACAAATTACAAGCACTTTGAATTTCTTCCCTTAAAGATGAAAATACATAAGTGGTTTCATGTTTATAGCACTAGACTGCTGCGAAACTTTTTTTTCTTGTAGATTTTGAGGTCACAGCAATCTAATGTCATTTCATAGCATCTTACATCATTTCAGTGCACACACAACAGTATGCAGACCACTGCCTATCTTAATGTCTTTAGCGTATGCCCTCAATTTGGCCTTATCTTGTGCAGTAGTGGCAGTGCCTTAGCAGGGCTTCATCTCCAGCCCTTCTAATCTGTTACTTCTTTGACTATTTGTGCACACACCCCACCAATACCAGAGAACATTTTTGACTGTTTTATTTCACACAATTAGTTGTACATGTCAGCATTCTGGGGAGTCTGCCTTACTTTTGGATAATAATTTGTGTCCCTTCAGGTGGGTAGCAGTGACAGACACTAAGGATAGGAGGAAGAATGTTCTAAGCAAAATGGGCAATTATGATATCCTTATGTTACATTGATTTCATAAAGTATTTTAAGATGCATTAAGATTTCCCAGCTACTAAATTCAAAGCTATCTCAGCTAGTTCTATAAGTGGGGAGTAATGGAACTGTAGTTTGGCAGTTTAGCTGAGCAACATTTTTTGTATCTCAAGTTTTATGAACGAGCTGAGTCTTTCCAGTCTTTCCTGGAAATCATGTGCTATGCTAAATACACACAAAACATGGACATCTGTATAAGTTCTAGTTAATCACATGTTAAAATGGATAAGCATGAATTTGAATACACAGAATTTGTACTTGTATCAAATGCAAGTAAAACCTGTTTAGATGTGATGTGAATTCTTGAAGAGCAGATAATTGTTAAGATAATATGATGAAATGTACCAGTGCTGTACAAAAGGCGCTGTTTACAGTATGAGTGTGGCTGAACATGCCTTCATTGAACAAAGCATAATAATTTTGTTACTATTATTATGGGGGAATCCTTCTTTCTTCTTGGTGCCTTTTTTTTTTTTTTTAGCTATCTGAATTTTATGAAAATAGTAGACTGTAAAAGCACATCCATCACCAGTAGTAAGGGGTGTGAGCTCAGGCATTCATTGCATTATTCCATATGCAATGATTCACACTGCTAAAGTATTCCCTGTTCAAAATCTTTCTAAGTCAAGCTTGAGATTCCTAAAGTTAAACATACGGTGTGACTGGGATTGTTCTAAAGCAAGATAGCAAGGTGCACAGATTCTGATTCTCCTGCTCCTTTGTTTAGTACCTAATATGTATTTCTCTTTGGAAACTCTAGACATAAAGAAGTCAGAATTAGCTGCTACTTTTTTCTTTTCAGAAGACTGATAAATATCAGTGTGGAAGAGCTGCTATTTTGTCATCAAAATGCACAAGAGAAAAATGCTGTCTTTCCTTACAGAAAAGACAGTTAATTTTTTGTATAGCATTTTCACCAGTTGTGTTGATAGAAAAAAAGAGGTAAAACAACAAATACACTTTTTTGTGTTTCTGGAGTCTTATAAACATCATACTGTTTATACTGTTCTTTCAATTTTTAGTGAACTTACCTGAAAACTTTTTTTAAAAAATTAGTATTATTCTGCCATTTTCTTTTTTTAAAGGAGGGGGCCTTGTAATTAGCTGGATTTACAACAAATGGCACACAGACTGTTAGCTCTGCATGTGTGCTATAACATTGGTGTTCACCCTATTATATTGCAATTTAAGTATGTCATAAAGTTTTATCAGTGATCATATAGAAATAAACTAGAATGCAGAAGAACCTACCATGAAATATTAAGAGAATGCAGTGTGAAGCAATATGTATTGACTTCTGTATTGTGATAATTGCGTCAGTTGTGAAAATTGTAATGGGATACAATATTCCTCATTTATATTTTCTGACGGTTGGGTATTTTTAGCAAATGAGTTGTCAGCAGAAAGGCTTCATTAGACCCATCAGGGTATCTGCCCATGAATAACGAATTCCAAACTGTACTGACAGTTTCCTTGAGCCAAAATGATGGAGCACCTCTGACAAAAGCCATATTGTGCTCTCCATGTGAGGAGTGTGAAGAACAAAAGAGACAGTTTGTTCTTAATTTGGTCAGGTTAATATTGACACAGTTAGCTTAGAAGAGTCAGAAGTGTGTATAATGTACACTTGCGGTGATCACTTGAGTAATTGGCTGTTGGCTTCACGAATCAGAAATATTGCAAGAGACAGAATTTACAAGTTCTCCTTGAATATTTCTTGGAGATTTTGCCTGTTTTAAAAGGATCATCCAAGTTTAGAGTTGCATTAACTATTAAATTTTAAAAACAGATTCCTTTAAGAAAATAGAGTTTCAGAGAAAGAAGTTTCACAATATATAACCTAGATAAAATATAGATAAAATGTATTTCTCAAGAAAATTACATAATAACTGAACAGGCCATGTTAAAAAATCTGTCAAAAGTCTGTGGATTTCTTAAACTTTGTCCTACTGTTTACCTAAATGACAAGAAAAATAAGTTTCAGAATGTTCATCATATTGTTATGTTACAGCATAAGCTATTTATATGCATTAGGAAAAAAAACAGCACCATTTTATTACGCATGTTATTGTAGTGGATGGGAGTGGAAGGTTTAGACAAAATTTATTAAAAAGCCATGCTGTTTTGTCACAAGGTGAGGAAAGGACTCCTTTGTTTTTAAACCCCTTTTCTCAGAAAGCAGTCTAGGTGCAACTGAATCCAGACTTAACCTCGGATTGTGTCAACAGTTCAAATTTAAGGAATTATAGAGATGTGATTGAACAACTTTTGTCCCACAGGTTTCAGTGATTGGCAAAATGAGACTATGTATATAAAATGAATAATTTATTTTATAGAAATGATCAGAGAAAAGATCTTAATCAGAACTATTTAATACACAACATAAAAGCTAAAACTACTACTATTAGTATGGTATAAGATAGGATAGGATAGTGCACGAAATTGAAGCAATTATTGAAACAATTATATTGAGGTTAGCAAAAAGCAATAATTATTAAGTAGAAATTTGATACCAACACTGGTGGGGAGATCTCTCTCTCAGCCTGGTGGATTATCCTCGGTGGGCGTCCCCAGCCAAGGAAGGANCAGTGATTGGCAAAATGAGACTATGTATATAAAATGAATAATTTATTTTATAGAAATGATCAGAGAAAAGATCTTAATCAGAACTATTTAATACACAACATAAAAGCTAAAACTACTACTATTAGTATGGTATAAGATAGGATAGGATAGTGCACGAAATTGAAGCAATTATTGAAACAATTATATTGAGGTTAGCAAAAAGCAATAATTATTAAGTAGAAATTTGATACCAACACTGGTGGGGAGATCTCTCTCTCAGCCTGGTGGATTATCCTCGGTGGGCGTCCCCAGCCAAGGAAGGAATCTCCACACATACACCCCAAGAAAGGTTATGTTAGAAAAACTGAACTGTATGAGAGGGGACTGGACTTTTAGAGTATCTGGTGATTGACTGCTAGTCACAGATCTACAAGCCAGCAGAGCAGTTTATCTGTCACATCCTGTTTCAGTAGCAGGATGTGTATTCGAAGTCTGGTGAACCAGGATGGTCTTAGCATACTTTATCACCAGGACAGCACCTGGCACCAGCAGTTGATAGCTTGCATTATTTTGGATTTTAGGTGTTATTAGGGGTAGGCTCTCCTTCCACAGTTATGACACTGAATTTCTCCAGTAGTCGTATCACTGTTAACTATGCAAAATATATTTACTACTAGATTCTGTTTATTTCAAGTACATACATTTCAAGTATACTTACAATCCATTTTTTGGTATAGGTGACTTATGACAACTAATAATGGTTACATATGCTGTTTATTTGTGGTATACTATGCAAATATTAGTTAATGCTTAAGCCAGCACATGCTAATAAAGTAAAGAAAAGTAGTATAAGAATGACTAGTTGACTTACCTTTGTCATCATTTGGCTGTGTCAGTGTATTTCCTGCAGTAATTCATCAACAGCATATTTTACAGTGCTTGTAATTAATTTGGGACATAATTAATTTAGGATTTGTTAAGCTGTAATTTCAGTTTAACAGTTGAAATTATTTGCATTTTTTTACTTCTGAAGAAAATGTATTATTTTCTGTAAGCATTTATAATATGTGCAACATTCTAGTTTTTACTTAGGTTAGCAAATTTGTGCAAGAGTCCATATCTCTATGATAGACTAAATCTTTAAATATATGGTCTTTGGTTTATAAGGCTTTCTTGTTTGCAACTGTCTTTATTTATTTGAATGTTTGAATGCTTATGAAGAGAGTATCGAGATTATGTTGATACTAATTTAAAAGAGTAAACTTTAGGGATATTTGGAAGGAAGGATGGAATTAAACTTTTAAAAGAAATTGTTACCTAAATTAATAATATTAACTAACAATATTAGAATTACCTTTGTGTATTTAAAAATTATTATTAATTTTAGGTTTTGATTAATAGCCTAGTTAACAAAAAAATTTATGAAGTAGGCTCATGATGTGTAAGACATAATCAGATCTGCTTTTATTCAATAGTTTAGTTAACAGCATTTTACAACAGACTTACTTACCCACGACACTTACTCTTTGACATATTCTTGTAAAAAGTTCTATTCGCCTTGTGTTTCATTTCTGGATGTGCTTAATGAAGTAAAAGTTTACGGGAAACATTTAATGTTGCTTATTAAAATTAATTTTTATGGGAAAATTGAGTAACTTACATTATAAGGTATTATTTGAACATTAATTATTGGTTAGTAGTAGTAATGGGAGAAGCTTGTACGTTGTTCCTCATGCCACAGAATGAGGAATTGGGTTTTATACCTTTGCAGAATAGTGACTTTTTTGTCAGAAAGTTTTTGTCGTTGACAGGATATGGAGTCAAGTAATAAATGGAATGTGATCAGCATAATTTTGCTTTTCTTGGACTGTGGCTTGATGTGCCTTAATAATTTTCTCAGTAGTGTTATTAATTGTATGTCACTGTAAGCATCTCTTGCCCTCTTGCACTTCTAAATCCTCAAATAATTAATGTTTTCTTTAAAAATGCTTTCTTTCATTGTGATGTGTGGTGCTGGCACACCTATACCCATTTTTATGCTGCTCTGAGCAGTCTCAGTCTCTCCTCAGTGGTTAATGTTTTGCATCAGGCAGTGCTGGCCCATTATCAATCCAGTAAGAAAAGCCTCTGTGAAGTATCTTCCAAAACGCTGTTTATTAGTGCTAACGTTATAAGGAGAAAACTCTGTAGTTAATTTTATATCTCTTTAAGTTGTGGGATCCCTGAGAGCTGTAGCATTGAATAAGCCTCCAGTCCATGCACCAGCATTCTGGAGACACCCTGGTGATAGACATTTCCACCTTTTTATTGTTTTAGCTATGGTAGGATTTTCTTACAAGGAAACAACTCCATTCCTAATTTCTACTGCCAGATAGAAAGAATGGGAATATGAGAACTTCTTGCTGCACTTTTAGATAAAGGCAAGGACTCACAGGTGAAGTAATTGCTTGTACCAAGTGGATGCTGTCTGCAGGCTTCTTTGGTACACTTACCTGGCCAGGTTTATTTTGCACCAAAGGAATAGATGTAGAACAACACAGTCCAAAGGCCAAGCTGGAAAAAAACATGTAGTAAATGAGTGATTTCCTTCTCAGCTTGTACCCAGTGGAGAGGGACAGGTAGCCTGCTCAGTTAATCTTTGTGCTTCCCTCAGTCATCAAGAGACTGAGAACCTCAGCAATTAAAAAATACGCACTGAATAAGTAAGTTTGAAAGCATAGAAGAAATTATGAGAACCTGAAGTACTTTGATCAGGTAATCATATAGGTAGTATAGATCCATTGTTGTTAATATTAATGTGGCCCAGTGTGAAGCTTTACAGTCCAGTTGCTCCACCAGGGATATATAGTTGGCAACTTTCCCACTTACAGCAGCATGCTATTGGATCACCTGCTGCTACATCAATTCTTCAGTGTTGCTTTTCCCTGTACAATGTAAATTAGGGAAAAAAAAGGGCACAAGGCAAATTCAGATTGTATCACCTTCAGGGGCTTTACCACACTGTTTACCTCCTTGGTTCCTGCTCTGACTTGTAGAACTGACCTTTCATTTTATGGTATTTTGTGCCACACCCTTGTCATAACCATTCCTACTACTAGCATGTGACTGTTCTGTCTTTCTCCATTCTATTTATAGTCTTTCTCTATGATGCCCTAGTGGTTCTTGGCCTTAGACTCTAGAAATACACTTCTCATTGCCCTGCATGTACGTGTTGGCTCTTCATGTAACCATGGTTATGACAAGGGAGTTTTCCTGTGCTGTTGGCAGATTAAGAGGTTCCTTGCTCAAAACACTGCCACGATTTTTGGCACTCCTCAACCCACCATTTTGTCAGTACCAAATACAGGCTGATATGATGGCAGATATTATCAGTCAATGTCACTTTCATGGGGTTTACATTTCAGTCACATGATTTTAACTGAAAATTTCTAATTCCTTGCATTTTTGGTGGATACAAGAAGGTGAAGCATCACGAAGGTGAAGCTTGAAGGCTGGATATTGTTTAGAATGATCATTTATTTACCTTTTACAGCCATAACACACCTGGCAGACTAGATCCTAGATTTGTCCATGTTCTCTCTTGACCCCCAATTTTCTTGACTTGTGGTGTGAGTGCATAACTAAGATAAGAAGCTATCAGGGATTTTCAGATGGTTTTGAATCTGCTCTAGTTCAATTTCTTTATTTGAATAGATTTTATTTGCTGTAACTGCAGTTAAGAGTAGGATAACTGAAGTAACTTTTCCATGCCTAAGGACATTTTGGTACTTTTTAAAATCTACTTAATACTTGTGTCTTTAGAAAAAATGTCACTGGCTTGGACATTCAAACCTTATTCACAATAATTCCTCACCATAACCCCCTATTCAGATTTCACATCTGACTGTACACTAGTAAACTGGTAGGTGACTGTGCATTAATCTGTGTTAATTTCACGTAAGCCTCATTTTTAGGTGCTATTCAAGCATAAAAGTGGAACTATAGTCTCAGAAAGGAGTCTCCTTCTAAAGCATTTGACCAACAAATTTTTTTGGTTTAAGTTTAAGTTACAGGGAGGGAAATGCATTTTATGGACACATTTGAGTAGATTAATAAATAGTGTTTGTATATTTGTAACCAAAACAGTAATTTATTACATAGGAGACAGATGCAGGGGAATAACATGCCAATCTGCACATACAGTATGTTGTGTTCATGATGAACTGCTGTTTATTTAGGGCCAGTGTAGCTTGGCAGCATCAAAAGAAGTCTTAGCAAGAAGATGACAAAAAAGAAATCTCAAATACAAACAGCAGCAACATAAAGGAGAAAATAAAATTTCTAAGTCTTTGTTCACTCGTAATTATCAAAACTGAGGACTGAAGAGAGACATTTATACTTTTTGCATTATGTCTCCAGTTGAGAAAGGTGGATATGTATGGTTTATGTTTCAAAGTCTAGAAAACTGGGGTAGTCCAAGCTTAACTGAAAATGGAAAGACAAATGTTTACCTCCTTTGTGTTTGGTGTGGGGTGTGTGTGAAAGTAAACAACTTGTCTTGATACAAGGAGTTTAAAACTAGTTGGTCTCACTCAAACCTTCTTTTTGGGGGGGCAGGGAGAGGGATTATTTTTGTTTTTTGAAGACTTCCACAGAATTCAAAGAGCAGGAAAAAAGTAACAATCCATGGTAGAATTGTGTACAATTATGTAACATATAAAAGGCTGCAAAATTAAGTTAGCTCATACAATTTCCTTTTGAGTGCTGGATTATGCATCTCGATACTATTATTTTAACATCTATTATTTTGTATTAAATACTGGCATATGTTTGTCATATATTTATGACAAATTTCATAAAATATTTTTCTAATAAAAAAGAGGTTTTTTCCAAGAAATAGCAATAGCTATGTAGTATCGCAGAATCATAGAATTGTTAGGTTTGGAGGGGACCTCTGGAGATTATCTATTCCAACACCACTGCCAAGGCAGGGTCATCTAGAGCAGATTAAAAGGAAGGCACCCAGGTCAGTTTAGAATGTCTCCAGTGTAGGAGACTCCACAACCTCTGTGGGCAGCCTGTTCCAACGCTCTGCCATAGTCAGTATAAAGTTCTTCCTCATATTCTGGTGAAACTTCTTATGTTTTAGTTTATGGTCATTAATCCATGTCCTGTCACTGGGCACCACTGAAAAGAGTTTGGTACCATTCTCTTGATGTGTGCCTTTGACATATTTATATGATTAGTCTTAGTCTTTTTTAACTAAAGTCTTATTGTTTTTTAACTAACCTGACCCACCTCCCTCAGTCTCTCCTCATAAGAGAGATGCTCCAGACCCCTGGTCATCACTGTGGCCCTCCACTGGACCCTCTCCAGAAGCTCCTTGTCTTTGTTGCACCAAGGAGCCCAGAACTGGACACAAGACTCCAGATGTGGCCTCACTAGGGCTAAGTAGAGGGGAAAGATCACTTCCCTCAGCCTTTTGGCAACACTCTTCCCAATGTACCCCAGGATACCACTGGCCTTCCTGGCTGCAAGGGCTCACTGCTGGCTCATGGTCAACTTGTCATCCACCAAGACTCCCAGATCCTTCTCTGCAGAGCTGCTCTGGGACTGGTCAGTCCCCAGCTGTGTTGGTCCTTGGGGTTATTTCTCTCCAGGTGCAGGACTGTACACTTGGCCTTATTGAACCTCATTAGGTTTCTCTCCACCCAAATATTCAGCCTATCAAGGTCCCACTGAATGGCAGCACAGCCTTCAGCCACTTTCCCCAGCTTTGTATCATTGCTGAGGGTACATCCTATCCCTTCGTCCAGGTTGTTAATAAACAGGTTGAATAAGTCTGGATCCAGTATTGATCCCTGGGAAANGCTGTGTTGGTCCTTGGGGTTATTTCTCTCCAGGTGCAGGACTGTACACTTGGCCTTATTGAACCTCATTAGGTTTCTCTCCACCCAAATATTCAGCCTATCAAGGTCCCACTGAATGGCAGCACAGCCTTCAGCCACTTTCCCCAGCTTTGTATCATTGCTGAGGGTACATCCTATCCCTTCGTCCAGGTTGTTAATAAACAGGTTGAATAAGTCTGGATCCAGTATTGATCCCTGGGAAATGCCACTGACCGCAGGCCTCCAGCTGGATTCTGCTCTGCTGATCACAGCCTTCTGAGCTCTGCCATCTAGACAGTACTTGATTTACCTCACTGTGCATTCATCTAACCCATATGTCCTGAGCCTACCTAAGAGGATATTGTGGGAAGAGTGTCAAAAGCCTTGCTGAAGTCAGGATAGACAACATGCTCTCATTGACCCATCCTGCCATGCCATCACAGAAGGCTATCAGAAGGCTATTGACCAATCCTGATTGGTCAATCAGGATTTCCACATGGTGAATCCATGCTGACTACTCCCAATGACCTTTTTGTCTTCCACAAGCTTGGTGATGACCTCCAGAATGATCTGTTCCATCACCTTTCCAGGGACTGGGGTGAGACTTACTGGCCGGTGGTTTCCTGAGTCCTCCTTCTTGTCGTTCTTGAAGACGGGAGTAACACTGCCTTTTCTCCGGTTATCAGGCATCTCTCCTGTTCTCCACCATTTTTCGAATATTATGAAGAGCAGCAGAGCAAATGACATCTGCCAGCTCCCTCAGCACCTCTGGGCGCATCCCATCAGGGTCCGTGGATTTATGGTGTTAAACCTGACTTGCCAATCTCTAACCCAACCCTCTGCAACCGAGGGGAAATCTTCCTTTCTCCAGCCTTCTTCTCCTTCCTCCAAGGTCTAGGTTTCCTGAGGGCTGACCTCAGCAGTAAAGATCGAGGCAAAGAAGGTATTCAGTAATTCTGCCTTCTTCGTGTCTTCTGTTACCAGGACAGCAGCAGCTCCACAATTTCCCTAATCTTCCTTTTGCTGTTGGTACTTGTAGAAACTCTCCTTGTTGTCTTTGATGTCTTTTGCCAGATTCAATTCCAAGAGGGTCTTGGCCTTCCTTGTTTCATCCCTGCAGACTCTGATGATGTTTCTATAGTCCTCCCATGTGGTATGTTCCTTTTTCCACATCCCATAAATTTCCTGTTTGCATTTGAGATTTACTAGGAGCATCCTTCTCATCCATGAAGGTCTCCTGCCCCCTTTGCCTGATTTCTTGATCATGGGGATTGATTTTGGAGTACTTTTAAGCAACCTTGCAAAAGCAAATAGCAGGGAAAAGTAAGAACTATGTTTCACCAGCAGTTTAAAAAAGGTAAAGCCTACATTTAGTATTTTAGTGATCTTCCAAAATAAATGTCCATTACTGTGCTATGAGACAAGTTCTTGATTTTTGGGGGGTACATGGTTGTTTTGACAAATGGAATGGAATTCTTTTGCCTGTTACAGATGCTGATGCTTGTTAACATTTCTTGCTAATTTTTACCACAGATTTGGATGAAAAGAACACGGAGAAGATGCTGACATTTCTTTTAATTTCTTACTGTATTTCAGGACTGTGCGTTACACAGGAGTCTTTTTGGTGACCTGAAAGCATTCATAGATAAATATGGGTTCGATGTACTTGTCATTTTGGCCAACTGTTTGTCAGAGGAGAAGCAAACAAAACAACAAATAGCAGTGTACTCGGAAAATGTAGAGCTAGGCAATCAAGTAAGTACCTGGAAAAAAAATCGGATAATGTTTTTCCTGGGAAAAAATGTGGATTTTTTAAAGTATATATCAAGGTGTTGATTAATTAAGTGAGGTCAAAAAGTAGCAGCAGTTGGCCAGCAACTGAGCAGCTATGTAAAATGGCTGCATTATTTATATGATGCAAAATTAAAGACTCTGATGTTTATTATTGCTTCAGACCAAGCTAAAAATAGAAAAGGGTATGGTTACAAGAAATACCAAAAGAGGCAACATTTTTCAATTTAGCTAAAATGTTCTTTTTTTATTTTTTCCCCATTAGTTTTGGCTTGGGTTTGTATTGTGATCTACGCAAATGCGTTTTTGGTAATGAGGGATAAAGAAACACATTGTAAATAGTAATGACCAGAACTCATATATATGCATGTTATTCCTAAAGAATTCAAGCTCTGAAACGAAACAAAATTCTAACTAGGATGTTCATTTATCCAAAGCCAGGTGCTGTCCTTTTTTTTTTTTTTTAATATATTTATCCCCAGATGGAAGAAACCATCTCAGTGGCAGCTTTTTGCACCTTTTTCATAGTCTTAAAAAAAGTTCTAATTTTAGGGATAGGTGGTTAAATGACTCCATTGTTTTCAAGGTCAATATAACTGCATTTATTTTATGAATACAATTATTTCTACTGTACCTTTACCTATGTCACTCAGCTTTATTAAGGCAAAAAACAAACACTTATTTGGATTTTCTATTATAACAAGAAGTGAACTGGAAAGTCAGTGGTATAATTTCTGACCAATTCTTTAACCCGTATTTTGTATGTAGAACCTGTATTCTAGTACTTCATCTATTTGGGTATTATAATAAGGATGCTGCAGCAAAATGACCAAGAAATAGATTAATAGGAAGAGATAGGTATGCCTGTGTTATGTGGTAAAGTAGTCAATATGTGCCCCTATGTCCACGATTGCAATGACTTCTGAAATATCCTATTTTTCTACAGATCTGCTGTGAATTAGAAGAATGTCAGAATCCTTGCTTGGAGCTGGATCCACTAGAATGTGAATGTGACCAAATTCTCATTTATCATCAAGAAAATTCTTTGGTGACCTGTGATCAAATTTTTCTTCTAGTTAAGGAAGTTATAAATAGAAGGCAACCAGAAATGGTATCTAACAGTAGAACTTCTTCTACTGAAGCTGTTGCTGGAAGTGCTCCACTTTCACAAGGATCTTCTGGTATTATGGAGTTATACGGTTCTGATGTAGAACCACAGCCCAGTTCTGCTAATTTTATAGAAAATCCTCAAGATCTAAATGGATCTATGCAAGCCCACATTGATGTTAATGTAGACCTTGTTAGTCCAGACAGTGGATTGGCTACCATTAGAAGCAGCCGGTCTTCCAAGGAGAGTTCCGTTTTCCTTAGTGATGATAGCCCTGTTGCAGAAGGTGCTGCTTCCCATCACAATCTTCTGCTTGGCTTTGATTCCTATAGCCCTATTCCTGAAGGAGCAATAGCTGAAGAACAAAAGCCTCAGTTGGGAAACAACAGCGACAACTTTGATCTTTTCAATTTTGGTCTAGCACCTGTGGTTACAGCTCCATCTGAGTCATCTTCTCGTTCTGTTGATTGTTCCCCAGAAGATGACTATTTCCTTAATAGTGATTCATCAGAAGGGCATCGGCTCACTGTGCAGAAAGAACTTGATGAGGCAAATGTGTTAGAAAATGATACAGCAAATTATTCAACTGATTTACTTAAGACAAAAACCGAGGAAGACAATTTGGCTGAATTTGATGAGAATCCAGGAGAAATGTGCGAGGAAACTTCAAGTTTGATCAATTTAGTTGAAGGTGATTCTTCTTCACCAGAAATGTTGAAATCTGCTGATTCAAGAATTCCACCCACTCCTATGAATAGCCTTGTAGAAACTTCACCATTAGATAATGGACAGCCTCTAATTTTCCCACAAGATGTCATAAAAAAAATTAATGAAATAGATGGCACAAATTATTCTCAGTCTTGTGTTAAATATGGAAGCTGGTGGGATGGCTTTGACCTAGAGTCCAGAAATGACGATGCATGGAGTTCAAGTGAGCAGCAATCTGTATTTCAGAGTCCTGTTTTATGGAAAGATTCTAAAGAAAGTCCCTTGCTACGAGAACATATCGATAGAAGAGCCTCAGATTCTGTGTTCTTCCAAAACCAGCCAAAGCAAATGGAATATATGAGAGCAGATCTGTGGAATAAACAGTTTAAACAAGATAATTGGAACCATGAGAATCAAGAGAAAAACAGCAGTGAACATCCATGTTTGCAAACTGCTTCTTTGGATGAGACAAAGCAAGATCTGGAGAGATTTACTGACCCATGGAAGGTCAGTCAGCCAGCACCTATGATGTCAGATGCTTGGTGTAGTGATGAAGGAAAAGACAGTCAGCTAGCTGGAGACTCTTACGAAATCTGGACCAAGTTTGATGAAGAAGATGCTGCTAGATCCTCAGAAAATGTATGGAATGTACCCAAACTGCATAGAGAAAAAAAATCAGTGAATATTCCTGAGGAATGGGCCATATCAAGAACTAGTTTATCAGATTCTTCAGAAATCACAGTGAACAGTGAGACTGAAAATCTAGAAGCCTGGGATAAACGAAGATATTGTTCAGTAGAAGAATATGGAAAATCTGAAAATACAGATTCTGTTTTCAATAATATGCAAAATAATTCCAAGCTGAAAACAGGGGGAAAAAAATTATTTGGTGACCCTAAACATAGACCAAAACAATTTGAAAATGGACATACCTGGAATATGTACAATAAAAACATCAGGAAGGAAGTAACAGAAGTAGTGGTGCCATGGGAGAATTCCTTGTTGTATAAAAACTTAGATCTTAATTCTTCAAATCTGGGGGAAGATTTAGTTGTTTCTCCACCAGACACCAATTATTCAACGTCTGATTCATATATATCACCTACATATGTGGAAGATGAAAGAGAAAATGAGGACAGAGATTTTGATGAAGAAACAGTTACTGATGAATTCATGAACCCACATTTGGCTGAGCCAGAAGTACTTGAGAAAGCAAGTAAGGCAGCATCATCTCCTAGCAATGTGCCTATTTCAAGCATCAGAAATACAAATATCTGGAATACTCCCCTAAATAATATCACCCAGTTACAAGAAAGAAATTCTGAAATTACCACTAAACCTTTTCTTAATTCAGAACAAACGGCTAATCTGTGTTTTTCAACTGGGAAACGTACCAGTGAAAATAATTTTTCTGTATCTGAAAACAGAAGACTAGGACTGGTGTATAGTCAAACAGTAAATGACTTATCACCACCACAGGATGAATTAAATGCTAGACAGACAGCAGCTGACAACACAGAAACAGTGGACAGTGTTCCTGTAGAAGACACAGGCACATCTGTGACAACCTTGGACACTGGAAATAGTTTAGATCTGAAAATATGTGACTTAGGGAATGAGACACTTAGTAAGAAGGCAGCACAGAACACTGCTGGTGTTGATAGAGAGCTGGATAGTCAGGATTCAGTGGATCAGCTGAACTCTTGGAGTTTACAGAGTGAGCAAGGTTGTAAGGAAGGCTGGGACAATGCCATTGACATCTCTCAGGAAGGAAAAGAATGTAAGAGGATGCATGAGATAAGTGAACAGCAATTGATTAGTGACACTGGTAATAAACCAGTGCAAGAGGACAGTGAACTTTCATGTAAAGCAGATTTGGAAGAAAATGGGTCAACTGAAGTTTCCACCTCCCCGGAAAAAATAAGGAATAGTGTTAGTTTGGAATTGTTAGTCACAGAGAATGAGTCATTTTCCAATCAAAGCAATCCCATCAATGAGCAAGACTTCTTGCAGAATAACATAGAATCTTCTTCAAGTGCTTCTGAAGAAGGCAGAAATTATGAATCTTTTGATGATGCCACACCACAAAATTACAGTTATAGTGAAATGTCACAGCTGCTTTCTGAGAGAGCTACAAAAGAGGCTACAGTGACAGAGGGTGCAACAAGTCCCCAGACGGAAAGTATCTCTGAAAGTTCCGATAAGGGTAGTGATAATCCTGAAAATAGTTATTCTACAGTGCCTGGAACCTCAAGCATCTGGAATGACCCTGGAAAGAATGGTTGTGGCATAGGCACATCAATTCCTTCAGTGAATGAACCAGAAGAAGCTGTGGGAGAAGAGAAGGAAGGCTTACACAAAGTAACTCCTACTCATCTAGGCATTTTTAATTCTGAGTCAGTATCTTTCAAAAATAGCTCAGAACTGAAGGGGCCTGATGAAAATTCTTTTGTAGATAAGTTTAAGAAAAGTCCTTCTGGATATGTCAGTGTTCCTGACATTACACATATGTCTGTGATGGAAAATTCATTTTCACATGAAATAGGTTCTGGGAGAAATGAAAACTCTGAAAATTTAGAATCTGATAATACTCTTTGTGAAGAGCCATGTGCAGTGCCTAGTGACAGTTTTCCTCAAACTGCTTGGAATTCACAGCCATGTGAATATTTGCAATCTCCTGGAACAAGTCCTGAGGCAAGTGAAGTCCTTGAAATGGCAAATACCACAAGTAGCCTTTCGAAGGATATACAGATCAAAAGTTATTTGGAAGAAGATAGCGTGTGGAGTAATTCAATAAATGATTATGCACACTCAGGTGGAACAAGTCCTGATTTGAGTGATGCATCTGTGAATGTGTGGGGAGACCTTCCAGCTGTCAGTCATCATAAAAGAAGTAGAGATACGTGGGAGATTGAAAATAATAAAAATCTTGAAGATTCTTATAAAAGGAATGAATTTCAGAATGAACATGAAGAAGGATTTGAAACAAATGCTGAACATAGCCAAGTTCCTAAAAGCTTAGATTTTTGGAATGCCCATGTAGATGTTGATACTGTATCTTCTTTATCAAGTCCTGACATAAATGAGGTTTCAGAGGATTCAGAGGCATGTCCAGAAGTGATTCATGAAGAGTCAATGTGTGAAAACAAACAGCATAAAGCATCTGAAATTGAAGAGGATTATGTTCAGTCAAATGCAACAAGTACTGAAGCAAATGAAGACAGTTTAGGTTCAAAGACTCAGGTGAGAGAGGAGACCCAGGTAAGCATCTTCAGTGAAAATTCTGAAACAATTAAATCCAGGAAGGTACTACAGGAGGGTGTGACTATTGACTCTATTGAGCATAACAAGACTTTTGAATGTTTAGGCCACTGTGAAACACTTCAGAAAAAAACGCAGGAGAGTATTTTCAATATAAAAACAGGTAGTGGAGAAGACACATATTTGTATCAAATGAATGAAGATGCAACACCAACTTTTGGTGTTGATGATAAAGAAGAGTATTCTTCAAAAGCTGTGGATATGTCGTTGGAAGCTGATTTAAGAACTGATCCAAAATCTATAGTAGAAACATTTGGTTTTCCAGGTAACAGTTCAGAATGGTGGAATTTACAGCCTTGTGAAGAAAAGCAATTGGAAGATTGGTATTCTGTTTCAAGTCACTCTGAAACAAACCAATTAACAAACAGTAAGGAGGGCTCCTATGGTTCATCTTCCCAAGGTGAAGAACTAACACAAGCAGATTTGATTAAAACAGATAATGATGGAAATCAGCTTTCCCCCCTGTACTCTGATGAAAAAGAAAATCAAAGGCTAGTACATCCTATCAATAGTCCTGATAGTCAGATAAATCAAGAGACTGTACAGTTTAAACAATTTGATGCTATCATACTAGATGAAGAAGAAAGGGATGTGATAGAAAAGGAAAATCAGCTGGCTCCACAGAATTTTTTTTCAGATGGGGAACAAGCTATACCAAGTACATCAGTTCAAGCAATTACTGTACTGGATCTACCAAAAGACAATGAGGAAAATGTAAGTCTCATTCCTCAAGAACAACAGCAGGACACCTGTGGAAGATTAGACATGCACAACTCCCTGCCAGATGCTTTCACTGTAGAAGACTTATCTTTTGAAATGACAGAAAAGTCAAGTTCAGAGTGGAATATATTAGTTCCTGAAACTGCACTTATCCCAGATATTTTACAGGATAACACACAAGAAAGTAATCAACTGTCTTCAGTGGAACCTGACCTGTGGATTAATGCAGAGCAGGTTGTCACTTTGAAACCAGATGTTGGAAATCCTGATATTTTAAGTCACTGTGACCAAGACAATGATTCAGAGTCTTCAAACAGTCCTGATGTGTGCCAGGAGTATGGAGCTAAGCATGCCTCCATCCCATCTTCTCAGACTGTGGTGGATCCTGAGGACAAGAAGAGTCAGTCAATTCACACATGGTCAAATATGAGTAAAGAGGCAGATTTTGATTCAAAGCATCAGTTAGTAATGCAGAAGGTGGAGATGCACTCTGAAAGTGGTAGCCCCCAGGACTATGAACCAGAAAAGATCAATGAATTCTATCAGCTCATCTCTTCTAATAGTCAGGAGCCTCCTGACTATTTGGAAGAATATGGTCTAGAAAATAAACTGGTTATTGACCCAGTTGTGTTGACAGAATTTGACAGTGAAGTTATAAAAGCGACATCCTTAGATCTGAAAGACACGTTCTGTGAAAGTTTCACTCATGCAAGCCATCAAGGAACAACAACTGACACAGCTCAAATAGCAATCTCCCAAATGCATTTGTTTTCCAGGGATTTAACTCAACCTGATAGGGAAGAAAAACACTTAAAAGAAATTAGTGCCTTGGCTGAAGCTGTAAAATATTCACGTGTTGACCATACAGTAATAACTGGTAATGAGCTAGAGATGTCAGAAAAATGTATGGATGAATTTGAGACAGGAGTAGAACATAACATCAGAAACCCATCAGACACTAATGTCCTGGGAGAAGCATATGGTGGAATGAACACACTGGCCGTACTAGGCAGTGAAGCAGCAGAAGGGAAATCAAAGGATAAACAGACGCTCTTTCCCAAATCCTTTTTACCTGGTGGTAATGATTCTGATTCAAATAATCAACTCTTTAATGACACAACAAAAGCATATGAAGCTGTAATTGAAAATAATGTTCCTATGTTTAAGGAAATGCCCAATATTCAGTCACTGGTGGTGTGTAATCCACCATCCTCTGCATCTTTTGATGCTGAATCCTTTGGCAGCAGAGAGCATGCAAAGGGTGAGCTCTTGTTACAGCAGCCATTTTATGACAGTGTTTCTTTGGAAAAACCTTTACCACTGCCAGCACCTTCAGAGGGTGCAGAAAGCATCCTAATGACCAAAGACAGCATCGTTAAAGATCAGGTGTCTGAAACATCCATAGAGTGCCTTCAGGAAAATCACACCTCAGTACCTTCATTCTCCGGGTCTGTAGTAACTCCAGGAGATTCTGATATTTCACTAGGAAAATCTGAAGCAGAGACAACTGATCCTGACTCACCGCCAGATGGAGATAGAAGATCACCCAATGGTAAGAAAACCTTCTTTTCAGGGCAAATGTATGGGACACAGAAAGGAGGAAGTGTTTGGAGTATTATTGCTTAATGAGGAGGCTTTGAGTGAAGTTTGGCGTTTTTGTTTCTCCCTGATGTACAAAACTGTACTGTGGGAAGACCTCTAGTCTCACTCTCTCAGACATTTCTAAAGCTTTTTAACCATTGAAGTAGGAATATTATTTCTGTTGTTCATACAGGGCCGAGCATATGCGAGACTGAATCATTTGTCCCTTAGGAATGATTGCAATGTTAATGTATAATCTTTAATAATGATGATGGTAATGAAGTTATAAAATTCAAGTACACATTAACAGAGCAAAGCAAACTGTGAAGAGCTTTATCTCACTGTACTGATGTAAGGAAGTCATGGTGACTAAAACAGTAATTCAAAAACTAAAAGGAATTTCTATTTACCTGTTCTTTTAGAAGCTGGCACTGACTCTCTACTTTGTAGAGAGAATAAGCTGAGAAATTCCTCTGAAAGCCCTGAATTGAAAAGTACAGAGGGTAAGGAAGATGTGAGAATGCAGATGCTCCAAGATCCAACTTCACTGGAGATGGATTACATCCTTGTTACTGAGGAAGAAAATATACCTTCAACAAAGGATACCCTTAAAAGAGGCCGACATAATTTTGCAGTTCAAGAAGCTAATGTACCTGAACAAAGAGAATCTCATGAAGGCTTTTTACCAGGCTCCTTGGATACTTTTCAGCCAATCTCCATTACAAATGAAAGCAAAGATCACCCTCCATTGGAGTCTAGTCACTTAGAAGAGAAAAGTTCTTTTGTTGTGCCTCAAAGGCTGGATGGTGAACGGAGATCACAGGAAATCTGTGGGCAAGATGAGGGCTGGATTATATTGGGACAAAATGAAGTGAGTGACATATCACCTGAAGAAATTTCTGGCAAGTCAGAGATGCCAAAATCAGGGTCTGGACATCCTGGTGAAGAACTGGGTGCAGTTGTAGCACAGGAATTAATTCTTGACACTTGGACAGAATTTCGGGTAGAAATTCCCCTTCAGAAATCTTCTGAACATGTAGTCTGTTCTCCTTCAGATAGTCTGACTCTTGAGGATGAGAGTTCAGGCATTACAGGAACACATGTTTTGCAAGTCATTGGTGGTGATGGTGCAGGGGAAGCAAATTCTCAACAGGAACTTGGAAATAATGTAGCAAAAGAACAAGAACTTAAGGAAGAAATGGTTCTTCTCAACAGAGGCGGAGAACTAAGTCGAAAGTCAGAGTAAGGAAAAATCAACCTGTTTTCTTTCTAAAGTCTTCTGTTCATTTGTTATCTATGTTATTGAAGTGTAAGCCATTATGAATAGATGGCAAGACTTTCAAGTTGAAAGTACACATTATATTTATCTTATTTCAGGTATCACTGTATTTCTCCCTTTCTAAAAACAGATTCTCAATTCTTGTTTGCTTCATATGAGCCAAATTAGGATTGTTTTGCAAGTGTTTTAAAGGCCACTTCCTTGCAGGAATCAGTCTATCTTCCTTCTCTGAAATCCCATAGACTGCATAACCTACCTTTAAATACAAAACAGATCTGGCAAGGGAACACAGGCCAAGACCAGGTACCAGTGACACTGACATGTTGCAGTTTCACAATGGAGGAACCTGGCGTTGTGTTTATATGGTGAAACTCTCGTGAGGAGGAAAGGGAATTTCCCAGTACAGATAAAACTAGGTTTCTAACTGCACTTACCCAAAACCATGTGGTATGGAACATGTGGAAACATACTGTTTGTGTGAAATGCAAGACTTTTTACTTTTTTCCCCAAGTTTCTTCCAGGCACTTGCCAGTTCAGTATAGAATACACATTACATCCACAACTTATATTATCAGGTTTTAATTGTCTTAATTTAATTTTTAATTGTCTTAATTGTATTTTATTTTAAATTTCACTTTTTAAAAAATTTTCCCAAAAAAATTTGCAGTTTTAGCAGTAGGCTTTTTTACCCCTTTAATGTGGCATGCCTGTGTATGACAGTATAACCCTGATAACCGCACATACAGATGATCTGTGATAGAAAAACACAGCTTTTTGCTACGCCTCTCCCCACTCCAAACAGTTCCCATTTTATTAAGATTATATAGAATATATGTGGTCACTACAGCTTGAAGTTTAGTCTTTTTCTTATCTCATTTAGAAGTTACTTATTGTCAAATGCCTTTTCAGTGGATAGCAGTGGCTCATTCTGTCCTTTACATTAGTGATGCTGAAGCCCAAAGACGTAAAGAAAAGCAAGGAAGTTACTCAGCTTCCACATTAACAATTACTTATGGAAGCATAGAACCAGTAAAATCTACTTTCCTTTGGGTTTATGTTTTCTTGTTAGACTTTTTTATTGATAAGGTGTAAAATCTAATGGAGGTTTTTCCCAGCATTAATGCTATTAAAAATTTAGTTAATTCTCTTGTATGAGGATTTCTTATGCAATAGAGCTTACTTTTATGGTGTTGTTTCCCCCTCGGTTTCCCCTCTGCTTGGTAGCTGATGTTCAATAAGCTTCTAATAAGTTTATGTCTTTGGTCAGTTAGATAATTTTTAGGAAAAACATTTTTAGGAAATAGCAGAGACACATGCAGATGTCCGTATGGATGCCCACATCATGATCACAGACACCCTGATTCCTTTGAAACCAAAGCAAACACAAAAAAAATTATGATAAAACAGACAGGAATCATTATTTCTAGATTATATACCCATTTCCTGAAACCTCGTACTTAAACATCTGAAGAACCAGCAAGTAACATAGTAAAAGTGTGTAATTAGAAGTGCTTTCTCATGCATTTCACTGACATTTTTAAAACTACAAGTTCATTCTCAAAATGTAAGTCAGTATGCAGCTTTTAAGACTGAAATGGACTGCTGTTCTTGGCCAACAAAGTTTAGAACAATGTGATACCTCAGAGCTGCAAGCCTATGGGAGGTTAGCGAGGGAGGTTGGAAACACTAGTGTCATCCCATAAGAGAAGAAACTAAGATTTTTCTTATTACTGCAATAGAATTTCTGGATGGCACCTGATGGTGCTGGTATGAGGCTCTGAGTCTGCCCCAGGTTTACATCAAAATAGGATGTAAAGAAACTCTTTAGTGTGAAGGTGGTGAGTCACTGGAACAGGTTGCCCAGAATAGCTGTAGATGTTCCGTCTCTGGAAGTGTTCAAGGCCAGGCTGAATGGGGCTTTGAACAACCTGGTCTGGTGGGAGATGTCCTTGCCCATGGCAGAGGGGTTGGAACTGCATGATCCTTAAGGTCCCTTCCAACCCAAAACCATTCTATGGTTCTATGATCTTTGAAGAATAAAGAAACTCATCATTTGTACCCAAACCCAACCAATAAACAACTGAATTAGTAGTCAAAGTTTATAGAGGCATTTACTCAGTAACTGTCTTCTAAGCCCTTTTATAGCCATATGTCCCTGTTTAGAAGAAAAAATAATGACGTTCCTACTTACATATTGGGCTGAAGTGGGTTCCTTTAGTAGTTGAATAATGGTCAGTGAAGAATACAGTTTGCAGTATTTTCTGCATTCATTCAGAACATGTCTGTCATTTTGTCTAAGAAAAATTACTGTTACATAGAAGAGGGAATTGCAGTTTTGAAACAAAAAGCTTAAACAAAGTTAGAATGAAATGCATGAAAATTCCGATGTCTGCTAGTCACTGCCCCCTTCATCCCATTGTCAAACATAAAAATTCTCTCTAGGCTGTTAAGGTCAGTTTTGAGGAAGTCTGTGACTGGAGGTAAAGTTCTTCCATCCTGTCCTGTTTTTATTCTGCAACAAAAAGCAGCATGAGCAAAAGAAGAATAAGGATGCTTGCTAGCATCAAAACACTGAAGAAAAGATATGAACCTGTCTCAAAAATACACAAACACCAGAAGTAATAAACCATAGAGGTTTCTTTGGCCTCATAAATAAGTACAAAAATATTTGAGAGGACATTACTAATGTCAGTCTTTCCAGAAAGAAAATAGCTTTTTATATAGCTTTGCATATGTGAGGAGCTTCTTGAAAAAGGAGGAATTTGTGGAGCACTGTATGAATGTTGGGTAGGCAGGATAACATACTTTGCTGCTGCTGGCTAGAGGTACGGCAGCAGTAGAATTTATGAAGACTGGAAGTAATTTTCTTTCTGGTAGAAGCTGTCTTGTCTTACAGAGCTGTATGAAGCTTGGTGGTGATGCAGTGTTCAGGAGGCAGACGGAGAACACTGCAGATGACTATGCTAGCTGTTACCCATCAGCACATTTCTCAGAGAATTTTAGTGGTTGTGTGTACCAGATCATTCTTGCTCTTACCTTTGTTGTAGGGAAGGATTACCCTTTTCCTTAGCAGGAACAGTTAGAAAGAGCTGAAGAGAATACTATGAAATGATGTATTGACTTTAGCAACAAGAAGAAAAACAGTAGAAATAAGAACACTGATGTTGGAAAGGTTTGAGGGAGAACTGGGAAAACTGGTGGCAAAACTGAGCAGAAAATAATTTCCCTTGAAGAACTATCACAGTTTCTAATCTACTAGAATAAAGCTTCAAAAGAAAGCTTCATTTATCTTTCTGATAACATTTTATTGAAGAAGCAGGAATCATTCTCTTCTGCTCACTTTTATGAGTTTGTGGAAAAGATAGTTCTTCCACTGCCTCTTTCCAAAATGTCTCTCTGTGACCACTGCTGTACTGCTGGCTATTAGAATTGCCCAGTAATGGAAGCAGTTCAATAAAATTTTAATAGACAAGCCTGTTTTCATCATTATCTCTGTTTGCTAGTGAATAAAGATAATTAAATATAATGGAAGAAAAATTTGTGGCTATTACAAGATTGAAACTACTCTGTTCTCTCTATGATTTAGCCAAATGCAAATAAACCTCAAAGCCATTAATGATTTAAGTCAATGTCCATGTCCAGTACTGAACTGAAATACTGACAGACTGGAACCAGGGAAAAAATTCACATTGACCCCAATGACCAAAGGTTTCACTCAATATTTTCTCCAAATGTCAGTTCTGTCATGACAAAATTAGAATAAAGCAATGAATTGGGGAGCCCAGGTTTGCCTTGTACTTCTATGGTCAAAGCAGGCTGCTATATATAGCAAGCCTAAAGGATTGAAAATCTGTTGTAGGAAAAGGTAAAGTAACATTACTTCCCTTTAGATGCCTTTGTTTCCTTTTTTTTCCTTGCATACCTGTGGGGCTGTCATCTTTCACTCCTGTCAAGATTGTTTATTAATTGGCCAGATTTGCTGGAAAGCAATTCCAGGCACTCTGGGGACTGGGCATGCTGCTTCAGTGATGCTTCCAGCTCCTGCCGAACTAGGAGATTATGGACTTGAAATGGGAATTGAACTTAGGTCTCCCATTTGGCAGCACAAAGCATGGCATTTGGATTAAATCAAGGACTGTGCTTTAAAGGTTAAAACCAAACATGTAAGTAAAAGAGCAACAACTGAGAAGGTTGCTTGTAGAAAAGTCCTGATGATCTAATTTTTTAAAAACAGCTTTAATATTTACATGCCAAATACCAAGACCTTTATAAAAATCTTTTAAAATGAGAACAGCACTTTAGTTATCAAAAAAACAGTTTTAAAAGAAAAAAACACCCTACTTATTCACTAGTGGTCTTGAAATTTTGCTTAAATTGTGAGGCTGGGCTGAGAGAGTCACTTTCTTAAAATCAAGAAGACCTGGACTGTATGGTTTAGTGGTCACATGAAAAACTCCCCCGCTATTAAAAACCCCACAGTTTTCTGAGCTAATTCGGTATATAATATATTCCAGTCAGTGGTCAATGACATTAGATTTCAGTCTAAAGTGTTAATGAGCTTTGAAACTTTAACTGTATTGACACACACCTCACTTTGGCAGTGACCCCAGTAAGGTAAGTGGTCCCAGCAGAGCAATTGTTGAGGAGGCGTGAGCTGGTGCCGACCTTTGCATGACAAAGGGCACAGGGACCTGTGGTGCTGGCAGGTGACTGGACACTCAGAGACATGGCAGGGGCTGATGACTTTGCTGGACAACCCACAGGCTTTTGCACACACAGACTGCAACGGTATAAAAGCCCAGGGTTTCCTTTGTTCAGGGTCCCCTCAGAGACACCTGGCTTGAGCTGTTATTTTGTTGTTGCACCATGATTAGATTATTTTAAGGATTGAGACATCTGAGATTCTGCCATGGGAAACCTGGGGTCCAGCTGGTAAGGAAACCTGGTCTGTGAGTGTGCTGGGTGTAGCTGTGAAGGGGCCTGGTCCCAGCTCAGGAGTGCAAGTGTGACTGCCAGAGTGGCTTCTGGATGTCAGACAGGCAAGTTGCCTCGAAAGTATCCTAAAATCTCAAAGGTTTTTTGTTATTCTGAGCATGGAGGAACAAGACTGTATTTTTTGCCACATCACTAATTTCATAGCTTCATCATAATCTGGCTACTAATGACTTCTGTTGCACATAAATACTTTATAGCTCTATTTTCTGGGTACAGCTTATGGGTGTATGGACTTTTCATACACCTGTATTTACACCTATATTCCCATTGCTGAGTTGCAAATAAAAAAAATTATGCAAACCACGTCTGAATATGCATGTGCTCTATAACCATCGATGCAAACAGAAATGAGGATTGAGATACATTGAATCCATAGCATCTTCTGTCATGCAGTCTCATCGTAAGCTTTCCTCAGGCACTCAAACAAAACAACAGGGAGCCTTTCAGTACAGCTGACTCGCTGTATCAAAGTTTGGTGATGCTCTGACAAAGCTCCACAGGGAATGTGGGAAAAAAAACCCCAAACCAATAATTTAATAATTTTCACGGCTGAAGCACAGCTCTGCATTTATTTAAGCGTGCCTTTAACCAAAGCCCAGTAGCTGCTGCTTCACACAGCCGGCTGTGTGAAGGCAGGTGATCACCCTTATTTAGCAGTACCACTGGCCACGTGACAAGAAAATGGTGGAGGATCTGTGTTCCTAGTAAATGCTACAGAACAAGGGATGTTGAAGTGCAGCAGTAAAGCATCCTTACTATTTTTGCAGTAGAAAGACCTTTCCAAGTCTTTAGAAGGTAAGCGTTGCTTTTCTCGGAGAGGCAAATATGCAGAAGGTTTTCTGGTTAACGACTCTGTTGTTGCAGTTACCTTAGACAGAAAAAGGGGAAATGTTAGTCAGCATGATGCAAAGTACCCAGGACCTCATTACTGAAAACAGGGCAGCTGTATTTTAATTCTGCAGCTCTTTATGAGAGAAGCTTACATCAGTTCAATGGGATTTCTTTTGTCTGAGCACTGGCATGGTATTTATAATTAGGAAACAAAACTTCACTGCAGTCACCTAGCGTGCTGGATTATTTTCAGCTTATTTGCTTAGCTCTAAGGATATGGTGGACAAAAAAGGAATGAAAGGACATTGTCAGCAGATAGCTTGCTTTTAAGACTGCTTGGTTACTGGTATCTCATCTGTCTGTGATAGGTCTCATTGTAGATATATCTTTCTTTCTTTTTCCCTGTGTATTGAAGCATATGATTTCTGCATTTTTTGCAATATCCTCTTAAAATGTTGCAGTGAAGAGAATATGTAATCTTTAAGGTTAACTGATCAAAGATACAGCAATGATCTCAATGGTAAGAGGACTGAAAAATTACTGCAAAAGTTGTTTTTTACGGGCAGTGTTTTTGTTTCAATTTAGTTATAGGAGCTTGATTCAGCTCCAGTTGCGTGTTTGCTTTTCTGTCTGTGATGAAGGAATTAAAATATTCTTCAGTTTTAACCATGGTAAGCAAACAAATAATGGTGATTTTCAAGATGCATTGAAATGTATAGAATGTCTAAATATTGGCTACTTAGAGTAACACTGAAAGGAAATGTATGCAGGCTTGTTTGGTACATTTAGCCAGAATTGTTCTAAGTTGGGGGCTGGGTGGGGGGGACGGGCAGGCAGAGATGTAATTTCTGGACTTAATTAATACAAGAAGAAGAGAAGCAGAGCCATTTTCAGAAAGGGAGGATGCGCACAGCTCTAGCAGCACTGTGAGGAGGCACTAAAGCAACTGTGGGGGTCAGACCAGGGGAACAATACACACCAATCCTTACCCTGCCAAACATTGTCTTTCTAGGGCTGCTGTGTTCATTCCACTACTCTCAACCATGCTTTCCATTGCTATCTCATGTGGGGCAGGGGTGCACAAAAATCTAAAATAACCCTCTTTTTTCCTATCTTTGCTGAGTCTATTTTTTTATTTGGCATTACATAAATCTTACAATATTACAAAAAATTCATGTTGATAAAGACAAAGTCTAGTTTTTGCATAAATTCACTACTTTAAAAACTTAGATCCTGATACAAGCAGTCTGTTGTGGTTTTTTGGCACTCCTTATAGTATTCAGCAGCAACGGGAGAGCAGTGTTATTTAATAGCTTGTAATAGCTTGTAATATATCTGTAGAAAAAGGGTAGGAAAAAAACAAGTAATCTTTAAGCTGCAATCCTTGTTCCAGCAAAGGATACATCTCTCAAACTTATAAATAATGGATAGGTGAGAAAATGATTTTGATAGCACCTGTGAACATTGATTAAGGTTTTATTATCACTGCAGTGTCCTTAAGGCTGGAAACACTTCCTATCAGATCAAATATCCAGAAAATTACAGTGCTATTGAGCAACAAATTATACTAAAGCAGAGAGGAGGATAGCAATGACATTCCAGTTACTTGACAGATTTCATAGTTTATCTACCTGGTTTTCCTTTACATTAAAGGAACGACTTAACTCGTTCAAATATTACTTATTAGTTCTTAGTATATCCTGTAACTTCTGGTCTCTACAGCCGTTGCACCTATGAAAAATAGCAGCAGATCAGACTTCCTTATTTCTAA
Organism: Pachyramphus minor; assembly: GCA_013397135.1. Taxonomy (NCBI): domain Eukaryota; kingdom Metazoa; phylum Chordata; class Aves; order Passeriformes; family Tyrannidae; genus Pachyramphus; species Pachyramphus minor. The sequence continues at coordinate 98,494 of VYXB01003814.1, forward strand.
CAGATGAAAACTGACTGTGCCCTACGAGAATTAGATCAATCTCCTTGGCAGAAAGCGCTGGCAGCAAATTCTAAAAGAGCTGTGTGATGGGCAGCAGCCCAGCAGGATACACCTTTGCCTGCATTTCTAAAGCAGTAGGACATATAGCTATGTATTTCACAAGCTATAATGTGAGGAATGCCATGTGGAAGAAGGAGTCCCATTTTCTCACCTTCTTCCTGAATATTACTTCTTCAGTCTGGCATTTCCTGTCACTCTGAGTCTTTCACAGCATTTTTGCTATGCCTGACATTATCCTCTTTCTCACACTTAAGTTGATTTTTATCTTCCTACTGCTTCTGTGGTCCTTCCAACTCAGTGATGAAGTTCTGCTTCTGAAAATGCTTCTGACTTTCTGCGTCTCCTGTCTCCCTTTGCATATGCCTTTTTAGACCTGCCAGTGCAGGGTCTGACAGTCCTTCTTGCTTTGAACACTTCCTGACAGTGCAAGTGAGCTGCAGGATAGATGTTTGGTTCCAGTTTTACTGTTTCAGTAGGCATATGTGCCCTGATTAGGAGCCTTCTCTGGTTCATGGTTGGGGCTTTTCCCATATTTTTCCCAAGCTGCAAATCACCCAATATGGATAAGAATTTCTCAGTTACCAGTTTACACCCATTTTGATCTGCTGCTTAAAATTACCACTCCGCATTCTGACTTGTCACTTAAATTCACCTACTCTTTATTGCATCTCTGGCAACTGCAGCTTTAAGAGGCACCAGAGTTTAACATTAAAGCCTTTTTAGAGCCTTTTCTTTAGGTCAGCCATAGCCAAGATAGGGAAAATGTAGCTGTAACTCTTTGTAAGTTTGCCGTAGTAGGTAAGATATGAATCTAAATTATAGTAACATTGAACATTTTAAGTTGTGAAATCCTAGTTACATTACCATGGAAAAGATGGAAGGGTGGAAATTTTGGCAGTACAGTAGCACAGAAGTCAGAAAAGAAATTCACAATATTTAAGGTATTGAAGGAATAAAAGTTGTTTGAGAAAGATAGAGAATAAGGTCATAGGACCAGAGAAAGGCAATATGAGGGGACAAAAGATAGAAGACATACAGTATAAAAAAAAATGTTACCATGTATCTTTACCTGTCTATCAGCCTGTTGTGCAGAGGCTGAACTTGAAATCAAAGAGTGGAAGGAGTGCTAGGAAAATACTAATTCTTTAATGGATAGATCAATAAAAACCTGTACGTCTTGGTGTTGAGTTCTAATGGTTAGCGGCAATAAACATCATCCCTTACACATTTTATCATGTGATCAAGAACAGATGTCACCTGTTGTAAGACGCTTTGTTAAAACATTTGATTCCAGCTAGTACAGGATGGTAATAAGTATCATCATCATTATACATGCCAGCTTTCATACACACACAGAAACAAATGTATTAAGCAATGCAAGAAGCTCACAGTATTACAGAAACATTGCTGAACATGAGCCAGCAGTGTGCCCAGGTGGCCAAGAAGGCCAACGGCATCCTAGCCTGTATCAGGCACAGTGTGGCCAGCAGGAGAAGGGAAGTGATTGTTCCCCTGTACTCAGCACTGGTGAGGCCACACCTGGAGTACTGTGTCCAGTTCTGGGCCCCAGTTCAGGAAGGACATTGAGGTACTGGAACGGGCCCAGAGAAGAGCAACCAGGCTGGTGAAGGGACTTGAACACAAGTCCTACGAGAAGAGGCTGAGGGAGTTGGGGTTGTTTAGCCTGGAGAAGAGGCGGCTCAGGGGAGACCTCATCACTGTCTACAACTACCTGACAGGAGGTTGTAGCCAGGTGGGGGTTGGTCTCTTCTCCCGGTCAACCAGCAGTAGGACAAGAGGGCACAGTCTTAAACCGTGCCAGGGAAGGTTTAGGTTGAATATTAGGAAGCAGTTTTTTGTGGAGAGAGTAATCAGACTTTGAAATGGGCTGCACAGGGAGGTGGTGGAGTCACTGTGCCTGGAGGTTTTTAAGATGAGAGTGGATGTGGCATTTAGTGCCGTGGTCTAGTAAGCACGCTGGTGTTGGATCAGTGGTTGGACTTGATGATCTTGGAGGTCTTTTCCAACCTGATTGACTCTATGATTCTATGAAAAGCCAAGTAGTAAAGAGGAAATAGCCATGGAAGTTCAGATGTTGCTCAGTTTCAGAACTTACAGTTATGACTGCGTCATTAGAGCATGTCTTCCTTTGGAAACAAATATGTTTGATAAAGTGTAGATTGTAGTAATGGCTGGAGGGGAGTTGCCCACAGAAGTCCAGTGAGAATTTTCAAACTTCCTAGACATTTTTCAGCTTCTGTTCCTGCAAACTCTACCCCATTAACTACTCTTAAAGCATTAGCATACTTCTTGAAAGGGCAGATGGCTGCACTGGGTAGAAGGTGCATGCTGCTTTTTCAAGTGCTGTTTATGTGCCAATTGCATCCCTTGGAGCTGCAGGTATCCTGATGAACAGCACAGTATGGCAGGAAAATGGTCACTTTTTGGTTCCTTCCAGAACCCCACATCCTGGAAAGAAAACTGGTTTTAAAGTGAGAAAAAGTAAAACTGAGTTTTCTAAAGGAATAATTAATTGTTCAATGAAAGTAAAAGGTTGCAATCAAGTCCCAGATATATGATTAGGACTGGCATCTTAATAAATTTTAGAAATACAAATTTAAAAAAAAAAAATAAGATTACACCTAAGAATCTTTTGAATCAGATTGATTTAATTTCTACTTTCCCTTCTGGCATTGCCATGTTACAGTACATTTGTAATGTTTGTTCAGTGGTGGTTATTGCTTAACAGATCATCTAGATATGTGGAATATTAATTGTAGAATACTAACAGCATTTATTAAGAGCAAAGCGATCAGATGAGTTGAAACCTGCCTTCTAAATGCTGATACTGTTTTGAACCTACACAGCTCTTTACCAGACCTTGTGGTCTTTCAGTATTGATGGAGGAGCACCCATTGCACGTGCTCACCAACTTTGTGTTAATCCTGGCAATTTTCCACTGTCTCAGTAAAGATTAAGGAACATTGATCTAGTCATCTAACAGAGGTACCTAACCGTGCTCTTAAGGCAAGACTGTATAGTGGTATATGAATGCAATGACAAAGCAAGGAAATAGATGCTAAGTGACATGTTATTTCTGTCTTAACATTTGTTACTCTCTACCTGCTTTTGCACACAGAATATTGACTTAAGGGAATATTATTGGAGTGGTAATAGTGGTAATATTAGTAATATTAGGAAGCAGCGGGTTCTGCACTTCACCGGAAAAGATGTAGTTGGAGACAGTGCTATTTTATGGATATTCCCCTGAAGAATTGTCTCCTGTCTGTGCTTGTTATTATGAAGTTATTATGAGGTGTGGGGCAGGTCACAGGAGTCAGAAGCTGCTTGAATTGCATATGTCCTTCTCCTCTGACTCTTAACTGAATTGGGGTTTTTTTGGATGCCAAACTGAAGCCATTGGAATCTGATGATACCAGGGTTTTTTTGGTGGGACCTAGTCATGAGGATCAGTAATGCCATATAGAAGATATTATAAAGTGCTACATATTCAGAAAAAAAGCCAAAGGTTATTAGGCATCATGTTATTAGGCACAGCTAATGGACACACTCAAAGTTAATTTCGCTGATTCTCTTCTGTAACAGTGAATAATTTATTGTCTTTAAGTCATAAAGCTGTTGCCCAAGGTATGGTAAATTATTTTTGGAAATATTATTTAGGTGATTAGTAGCTCTGAAAAGCACCAGGAAGGGCTGATGGCCCTCTCTCTAGAGCAGTGTTTGAATATTGCATGGTTAATAATGCATAGGGATGCAGAAAGGTCAAGATAAGTTAAGAAATGGTTATACATTGAGTTGCACTGTCTTTCCTGTAGCATCTGGCCTGCTGGTGATAAACCTCTAGGAAGAGATTTTTGGAGACTCTGGGATCTCGTGCAGGCAGCATCAACCTGGTTTGCATTTCTAAGACCCCATTTTAGCAAGACATCTAGGTTTGGGTCTTCAAATTTCCCTCATTCTGTATTAAGATATGCTTTTATTTCATGTGGCTAGAAGTCACAGATAATTGAAGAAGCCTGGAACTTTGGATTCCTTCCATAAGCCAGCCCCATCCATGGTTGCTGAAATAGCCTAGTGAATTCCATTATGCCTATTTACTTAAATTTGTCCCCCCATGGCTCTTTGCATCCCTCCATGGCTTTGCTTGCTTCTCTTATGCTGTGACACAGGGAGGAAGCTGGCAGGGAGTCGGGACAGACAGCGTGTGGCGTGCCTAGCAGCAGTGAAAGCAGAGGCATGTGCTTTATACTTTTTAACAGTCTTAAACTGATATAAGCAATCAGGAGAGCCTACTACTATGACTGGCTACCTGGGAAAAAAAGGAGGCTTACAATATTGATTAAAAAAGAGGAACAAGGAAAAATATAGGTAGATAAACAGATACTAAACAATGGATTTGATTGGAGAATAGGAAACATTTTCATAAAGAATGGGTAAAAATGGCCCAAATCTTGTGGCTATAATACAGGATTTTTCTACAGAGAAAATATTACCTCTTACCGGCATGCCTAACCTTTTCATCCAACTCTTATGCTGAAAATGGAGTAAAATGGCAGTACATGGAAAACATGGAGTAACAGTATAACCAATAAAAGAAGTCTTAATTCTGAAAAGTGAAGTATGAAAACCAAGGAACTTAGATTTTTACTAATTTTTAGCAATGGTTTGTTCTGTGCCTGTTGTGACATCCTCTTCTGTTAAAATGGGATTATGGGCATGTTATCTACTATGCAGCAAGCAGTATAACGATTAGTTAACATTTGCACAGATATTTGATTAATAAATCTTTTGGCTCATACAAATCACCACAGCTTTTTTTTTTTGGTTTGGTTTTTGTTTGCATCCAGATACAGAAATAAAAGTCTCATGCTATGCATAAATTCTAGTACTCAATCTATAGATCTTTCCTGAACTAATTTATGATTAAAAGCTACAAAATAAATAGCAATAGAAACACAGTTAATTTAGTGTACTAACATATGGTTGCTAAACGCAGGTTTTGGGAGGTTATAAAATTAATCCATTTTACAAGTCACCTGTATACAGTATAATTATTTTACACAGCTGTAAGTAAAAGTAATTACTTTTTTTATAGTCTCAGATGTCCTGGAGTGGATTCCTTCCAATAGGCTCATTTTCTTGGTATGAAGATATAGTTGAAGCATAGTCTCTGACTGATATTGACTAAATCTTGCACAATATATGTCACTTTGATTTGTTGCATACTCTGCTACAGTTTAGGGATCATTAATTCTGCTGAACCTAAAAAATTCACACCACAGTCTCTTATCTCTGAGTAGGCGTCTGTATAAATTTTTGGGTTTTGTCTAGAAGTTTTGTGGCAAAGGACTAGGAAGTAATTTTGGGGTTATTGCGAATGGGTTTCTTCATCTCTTAGTGCACAATCCGTTTGGATTTTTGACGATTAATGTTTCTGGCTTCTTCCTCTGTTGTGGTTTTTTTTCCTGTGTATTTTTATCAAACTTTCTTTACACTAAAGCCCATATTTTTGCAGGTGTTATTTTTCAACATTATATAGTAACACTGTTTCTTAGAGCATCTCTTTTTTTGTCTGTAGACACAGTTGATTTAAGAATGTCCAGCAGTTCTCTGACATTTTACATGGATGATAAGTATCAAAATGCAAACACGTGCATATTAAATTAGGATTTGTTATGAGTCCATTAGCGTTAAAGGTCTATGAAATAACACATCTCAGTTGTAACATAGTTTATGGAGTTGCATCTTTAACTGGAAGAACCATCCTCTATTTAAAACGAAGAACAGAATGACTGTGTTCTTTTTTGAGCACTCCAAGAAAAAGTAGTGAAAGTAGAAAGTACACATTTGCTGTTATTTTAGAACATACTATTGTAGTGATGGTCTATGAACCTCTCATACTTTTTTCTGAGCAGAAGAGGCACAGCAATTACAAGCCACAAGCTTGGAGCACACATACATAATATACAAAAGAAAGGGAAAGATGTTTAATTGGGATAGAAATGCAATCCAGCAAAACAGTTTCATTTCTAAAAATGAAATAAATTGTGAAATGTTTATTTGTGATAACAGAGTGGGTTTTGATACCTTTTATATGAGGTGAGGTGAATGAGGTGAATGTTGGAGTAGTGTCCTGGTTTCAGTGGGGATAGAGTTCATTTTTTCTCAGTAGCTGGTGCAGTGCTGTGTTTTGGATTCAGTATGAGAATAATGTTGATAACACACTGATATTTTGAGTGCAACTAAGTAGTGCTTACCCTAAGTCAAAGATGTTTTCAGTGTCTCATGACCGATCAGCAAGTAGGTGCATAGAAAGTCAGGAAGGAGCACAGCTGGAACAGGTGACCCAAGCTGGCCAAAGGGATATTTCACACCATAGAACATCATGCCCTTTATATTAACTGGGGATTTATCCAGAAAGGGGACCAATCATGGTTCGGGGATAGAGTTGTTTTTATTAATTACTCTTATTATTAAACTGTTCTTATCTCAACCTACAAGTCTTACCGTTGATTCTCTACTGCATCCCACTGGGGTGAGGGGAAGTGAGCAAGTGGCTGTATGATGCTTAGTTGCCAGCTCATCATTAAACCATGACAAGTAGCTACAGAGATGGGTGATAGTGAAACACCCCTTCTAAGTCAGATATCTGGTGAGATATTTTGGGTTTAAATGCATATGAATTTCTGTAGCACAGAATTATAAACAAGGAAGAATATAATAATTAAGAAAACACTTTGTGTGAACTCTTGGTGTAAATTGCAGTTTGTGGAGTGCTTGAACATTTGTTTAAGGCTCCACTTCTGAGGCTTTTAATTGCTCCTTATTCGGAAAGAATTCTCATTTTGTCTGAAAGAGGTTAGACATCTTCCAGGTGGAGCAATCAAAATGCCATGAGACCCATCAGTAAGTTGCTTCTAGCAGCAGAAAGGCCACAGATGGGTTTGCACAAGATACTGCATGCTCTGGCCTTTGGCCTAGCAACACACTTAACACTTGTTAATCCTAAGGGCACTTACAGATGGAGCTGCACTGAGAGTTGTTGGACAGGCATTACTGGATAAATGCTTTTCAATACCTTCCAAGGAAAATACTGAACTGCCATGTCCAATCCCTCAAGTTCTCATTTCTATTTTCCTGGGCTCTGGACTTGCGTAAGGGTGGTGTCACAGGGTGGAGACAGGAGGGATTCAAAGGAGAAGGACTTAATGCTACCTGTGTTCTGAAAAAGTAACTGGAATTTAGGCTCCCTTTCTTGTTTTCATACCAAAAAATTTCATGACTAGTGCATTCTTCCTCAAAACAGCTCAGTATTTCACTGCAAACCAATGAGAAAGTTGGCTATAAGCAGGACTTTTATTTCCCTCCAAGACCAGAGTATACCTGCATAATGTGTGGAATTTGAGAATATGAAAAAAGCCTATATGTCTAGTCTCTGAATAACTTTTTCATTGTACTTCATTTCTCCTCCTCCCATTTAATATCCAAACCAAGCAAGTATTAATATGAGCAGATTTCATCTAGGTCATTTCTTTTGCTCATCATGCTTTGAAACTTCATAAAAAACCTTTGACATCTTTTAAAAACTTATATATAAAAGAATTTCTGCATATAGAGGGAACAGCATGGAGGAAATGTGATTTACTTATCTAGGAAAAGTGTTTGGCAGCTGTGGGCTTCACTTCAGATTAAATTTCTGCAGTGGTGAGTACAGAAGCCTGGGAAAACATATACCGTTGAAAGTCAGGCTGGTGAGTAAGTTGTGCTGGGTTCAAGTGGAAGAATTGCTTTATAAAAGTGACACTCACTGCTGGATTAATGTTGTTCTCTTTTGCAGCTTGTAGGTGTTCATTCAGAGCACTGCATTGTAGACATTTCTTGTTTTAGACTAAAGAAATTAACTTCTTGATATGTAATTGCTGTAGAGCAGCTTGGGAAACTGGTGATATATATCACAGATGACACAAGGGTGAGGCAGCACAGCCCATAGGGATTATGACATATTTCTGTGAATATTCAGAGCTTCTCTTTCCAAAATAGCAGAATGCTGCTGTACCTAGAAAAGTCAGGAAGGATGACTTTTGTTCTGAGAAACACTGACTTGAGAGGGCACTCAGAATTATTTAAAGTTTATTAATTTATTGAGCTGTAAGAATGTCTTACAAAAAGAGCAAGGAAAGTATTTCAGCATCCAGCCTCTCCTCCTTTTATATGAATTTAGTGTCTGTCTCTGATCCACCTTCGAGAAACAGAGGTTTTAGCTGCTTCTGAACAGGAATGTTGACCTGAATATCAGAGCAAATAATCAGTAACTTGATTCCCAGTGTAGCTGATCCTTAAATGACCTGTCTGTGTACAACATAGAAGTCATTTGACACAAAAACCCTTAATTGACTTTGACCTCTGTTCCAAGTAAAAGAGCCTTTTTTTTAATCAATCCAGTAAATCATTTCTGATTAGAATGGACCTTTAAAGTAACATAATTTATTTCTTCAATAAGGAGAATTTATTAAAATGGGATTAAAAATAAAAATATTTTTCTTTTTCTAATGTTTTTTGACCAGATCATCTATAGTATCAGTTGCACCTTTATGAAAGACAAGGATTTTTATAAAACAGGATTTTGGAAGTATGTGATGTAGTCTGTGGGAAAGGAAGAGGAAATAGTTGCCTATTTTAAAGTTTCTGGAATCTGTCTTCCATCACTGGAGTTCTTGCTGAGATCTGCTGAGAGTTTCTGCACAGCTGGAAATTACTCTGAAAGGTGCTGAGCTACTCAGCATAACATGCTCTCAAAATACAATTTTAGAAAAATCCAGTTGCTGATAAAATGAGGAGCTATGTTGGTAGAAAACAATGTTCATGCGTATCCTGCTCATTCTCTTACTGATGGCAATTCTGGAGCCATGTGTCAAGGTTCAGTGTCACAGAAGTCATACTCACTGACTGGCTTTGTAAACCCATGAGATTTGAAATATGCCTGTATTGCCTATTAATTTATGACTGAAAAAATATTAACTCAGTGTTTAAAAAATAAGAAGTTTTGCCGAACATAAGGCATGTATGTCTGACAAGGACTATTTAATCTGTTTGTGTAAGGCACAGGGTATCTGGAAAAAAATAAGACTAGCTTCCAAGTCAGACTCTTCTCCAAAAAGCTTGTTGACTGTATTTGACAGTAAGTGAGAGCCTGACACAATCTAAAAAAATGAAAACAAGCAAAAAAAGACATACATGCACACCCCCACCCTGGGGGGGGGGAACAAAACAACAAACCACCACACCAAAAAATCCCCAAACAAACACAGAAAAAACCCACAGGAATTTAATCTCTGCTAAAAATCTTCTGAAAGGTGATCTTTTATGTGATTGAAGATCCAATGGAGAACTTTGTGTCAACACTGCTTTTGGTACTGGACTTAAACTGATTTTTAAATGCCTGCTTTGACCCAGAGCTTTCAGGACCACAGACCAAATTAAATATCCCAATATGAACAATATGGATTATTGACATTAATAACACTGTGCCAACAAAATAAAATTAGAGGTTCTCAGAAACATTCGATGCTGTTTAACTGTAATCCCTAAGTGAGGGATATTTTTCAGTATACTGCCTCTAGCTGTACTTCAGCAGAAATTGAAACACAAATATCTTTCAATCCCTAGAAATGTAGTCTTCTTCTAACACAACTGTGATATAAAATTCTGATATAATTCAGCTATAATGGTCCCAGTGAAAGCAGAAAAACATTTTGAATTTTTGTTGTGAAAGTGTAAGAGACTCTGCAGAAAGCAGCAAACAGAGATGCCATAGGGAGAAAAGCAGTCTTAATGCATTCCTTGAAATGTCATGACTTAAAAAATTCTGTCCAAGGCATTGCAAAAATTTTAGACAACTCTAAATTTGTGAATTAATGACTTGTGTGAAATTGCTTTTTTCATATTATGATTATTACTGTTTCTGTAGGGATAGAGTATATAAAATTCAGTCATGCTCTTATCATACAGAGACAATCTTCATTCTGCTCAAACATTTTTGTTTTATGCAGAGAATAGTGTCTCTTTTTAATACAGAAAGCCTGAAAATCCACTATTCTCCTGTATCTTAGCGTTCACACAACTTCGAGTGTTTCCTTTCAAATAATGTCCTGCAGTAATTTCCAAAGCTTTTTCACTGTGAAATTGCCATTTGGTCTGATACGGCTGTAAGAAATATTACAAATTGATGGTTTATATGACTGTATCACAACTCTGTTCTGTCCAACCAAAACATAAACCCTTGAGTACCTGTAAGTCATAGTCTGACTAGTCCTGAGCTGCTCTTACAAAGAACTCTTCATAGTTTTATTTTTAGAAAGGTTAATAATGCACCAAATAATATCTTAATCTGAGTTTAAAATGGGTTAGAAGTATTCATCCTCTCCCCACGCTCTTTCCACCACTATAGTTTCTTACCTTATCTGGCTGTTACTTCAGAATTCAAATTTTTCAGGTGAATGAATTGGATTTCATTACATGTATTTTACTATGAATTGAATAGACACAAAAAACCCACCAAATACTCTACTGGTTTATTTTCTAAGTAAATTGTGGTGTTACTGAGTGCTTCTGAACACAGATAATTCTACAGATTAGGAAAAAAAAAAAAAAGGAAATGGGGAAATGGTACCTTACAGACAATTTGTGCCATTCATTTTATTCATGAGCAGGATACTTTGATCAAGTTTTTTCACTGTTCTTTTGTGTATCCAAAGAGAAAGATTATTCCAGCCTTACTTGACAGTAATTAAACATATTCTAGAATTGGCATGTTTCCGTGTCTCTATTAGGAATTTGATGGCATGGGGCTTGAGGTAAAGATCTTTTTCAACTTTTAACGCAGTGAAGACTTTGGCAGGCCTACATATGCACATTTACATTTAATTTGTATTAAATTAACATGAAATCACAGAAACTGTACTCATACTCTGATACAGTGATTGACCAAGAAGAGTCTTGTCTGCACACAGTAAGATAATGAGGATACCCAAAGAGAAAGTGAGGGTAGGAAGAAACTGCAGGAGCAACAAGCCAAGTCTATTCAGGTCTGTTCAGCTGAATCATTCAGAACATAGCTAGTTGATGCTGTGGCAGAGAAAAGTACCTTTGAACTCATCACAGTTCTGTTAGTCAAAGTGTAAAAATGTCTATTCAGATTTTTTTGGGGAAAAAATAGACACTTTGGAATAGTAATATAATTTATATGATAATACAGTTATTTTGGTAAAGTGAATGAAGCTCTCTTGAAGTCATACATTTTCAGTGCAAGTGGTTTGGAGTAGCAAAAGTGTCCCGTAAATGTAAAATGTAGTTTTCTATTTGTGGTTGAACCATTCCTCCAGCAAGTATTTTGTAAAATACTTGAATGGTGAATAGACATGAAAACATTTTGATTTCTTTAAGCATTCAACCACCTTTGTTGCTATTTTCACCATGTAATGTCTTTTCCTTGTCTTATGTATGTATGAAAGTTAAATGTAATTTCTTCGTATCATCCTAAAAATGGAATATAGGTAGTATATTTGCAACATTTTAGTCTTTGAAAATCTGTGATATAGTTAGGGTTCTCATATTTGTACTTTCTGAACTCTTTCAGTGCAGTATATGAGCTGCTTCGGTATTACAAATTTGAGTCAGAATTGTTCTAAAATACAGGTGATACCAAAGCAATGACAAAACCCACTCATCTCATTTTTGCTATACAGTAACTGTATATATAGTCATGAATATATTGTTTTACAAACAGTAGCTGAAGCTCTGTGCAATCATGCATCTAAGTTTGCTGGCTGACAAAAGACCACTTCTATTTGCAAAAGATGAGAAACACTTCTGTCCGTGAACCTGTTGTTATTCAGTGCTGTGACTTGATACAAGTAAAACTGCGTATCTGCATCCTGTAGTCTCTAAAGACTCTACAGGAGTGTGCATAAATTAGGGGTAAGAATGACACAGTACAATTGAAACAGTTGTATTTGTTTCTCACATCAGTTTTGTAATCAGACTTCTGAACTGGCTATGCTGAAGGAAATGTCATATCTAATGTCTAATATCACATGAGCTGTATTGATACCAAGGTCAACCCATGCATCTCTTTAAGATTTTACTTTGTATTTTACCTCTCAGGTTGGTACAAGAGAATGTGGGAATGGACATCCCCTTAGCTGAGGGTGTGCTAAGCCCCAGTTCTACAGAGATGAGACCTGGTGAGAGAAGCTCTTACTTATTCTCTTAATTGTATCTTATTCCCATGGCATTTAATTATGCAGTGAGAAAGATATTTCTGTGCTGCTAAAGAATCAGTTTAGTGTCAAAAAGGAAAAAAGTGTAAAGTTTGCTTTATTTAGTCAATGTTTTTCTTCACTTGATAAATAATACTTGTAATGTGACATTTTCTCTTGTACATTGTTAATATTTGTTTATTATTATTCCTGTGAAGTTTTTATTATTTACTTTATAACTGACTACTGTCTAAGTGAACTAAGTTAGACAGAACAGCGTGAAATGGGCCACACAACATACAGGCAAGGGGCAAAGGCATACCTACCTTTTGTCTTGTTGAAGACTATTTTTATTTGACTGATTAAGAGACTCCGAGGGTTCTGTTATTTCCATTATTGTATTAAGATACTGCACAGCTAAAACTGAAGACATAACTGCTTGCAAATCAGCACCATTCAAATAGCACCAAGTGCATAAGAAAATAAATATTTACAGGGGATTTTACTGCTATGAATTTTCCCAGGACTCAGCAAAGTCTGAGTTCATAACTCAAACGACTTGTATATTGGTCGTTAAATTCTTAAACAGTTTGGTCAGAGCATGTTCAATACCTGATTTTTGTCTGATGATTGCAAAGAATAGAATCTGTATTTTCCGTAGTTTAGCAACTCTGAGCTACACGTGCTCTTCCCGTAAATGCTTGTTTTATTCATTAAATAGTAATGTTGATATAAATGTCATAGTGTTAATAAAATTGATCTGTCCCAGCGTATTTGAAGTGATTTTTAAGTGTATGGGAGATGAATTGTGTGTGGAGTAGATAAAGTTCCTTTTTTTCCTCCTCTTTTTTTTTTTTTAAGAACCGCCCAATTCTCTTGATCTTAATGGTTCCCAACCCAGAAGGATAAAACTCACTGCTCCAAACATCAACCTCTCTTTGGACCAGAGTGAAGGGTCTATACTTTCTGATGATAATTTGGATACACCAGATGAAATTGACATCAATGTAGATGACCTTGACACTCCTGATGAAGCAGACTCTTTTGAATACACTGGACAAGGTAATATTTTAATTGTAAATGTAGAGTTCTTTATTTTTTTGATTTATTTTTTTTTTTTTTACTGCTTACATGATCAGTCTCATGTCTGTCGGGTTATCAGTATGGTTAAAGCATTTGAGAGTTAATGCTAGGCATCCAGATTATTTTTACTGTCTGCTGTTTTTTAACCTTTCTTTCACCTGTGTAAAATAGTATACTTCTACTTTTTTAAAGTACAGAAAAAAATAGTACAGCTGATCTGAGAGAATGAAGTTCAAAGTCCTGTCTTTGTCCAGTATGATAGGACTTGTCTGAAATCTAGAAGAAGAAAGCAATTGATCTTTGTTGTAGAGAACACTGTAGCTAAATGCAGCTTAGTGCAGCTCTGTGCAGCTCTGGCTTACAGTTACATCAGTAGTACTTGGGAATATAACTTTGTGCAAGATGTGTTGACTGATATAAGCTGCACCAAAGATCTTGCAGTGTATAAGAGAGGTAGACACAATGTGCTGAGAGGTCTTTTGTTAGGAAGAAATGTCATCTTTTTATTCCCATGTATGATTGGAAAGCTGCAGAAGGCTGCGTGCATAGCATGATAGAGCTAGCTAGGTGATGGAGCAACAGACTCGTTCCAGTAGTTTAAATATTGTTTCTCAGCAGAACTAGCCACGAAGTATAAATACACCCTGACATGTGCAACGAGACCCTTCACTCTTCCTTCACATATTAACTATTTTCTCTCATAGAAATATGATGTAAAAATGTTTTACACTGTTTAACTTACCTTACTTAACCTCATGATGTACAAAATCGAGTGTCCTTTCTTATAAAACACAGAAGAACTGTAATCACTGATGTGATCATACAGATCATAAGCTATTTGACGGAAAAAGGAGTGTGATCATTTTGCAACGTACAGCAGAAAGAAACTTTTAAAAACTGGATCAATTTAAACTGAATTTTCCCATGCATTTACGTTCTCTAATGCTAGTGAGGTCACTTGAGCATACAAGAACAGTTGCATCATTTTAAGTGATATTGCCAAAGAGGCGTTAGTGTGTATTCAATCATGCATGAGCATCTCTAATGTCACTTCTCATTAGAAAGCTGATATGCTTATGGGTAGATGCAGAGCATAGAGATGAGTTGCTTGATGATAAGAAGATTTTAGAGCAAAGGTTAAAACTAACACACATACATACACAAGCTCACATGCTTAGGCTGTTGTGACCACCATGTTAGAGAAAAAAGGTCTCTGCCTGCAGTAGAACAGATTTTGCCTTTAAGCCCTCAAATAATTGAATTCAGCTCTAGTGATTTTTGTGGCAGCTGTATTTATGGCAACCATTTCTTCCCAGTGGTTTTTTTTGCGGCTTTCTAAATTTGATGGTTCATTCAGTTCTTAAAGTTGGACCAGTTTCCCCGAACTTCTGTGTGAAGAGCTCAAGGTCCTCGGTTTTTGGTGACATTTTTGCAATTGTGTAGTTCGGTTTTAGACATACTTAGTAACAAAAATGTCTTCCACTTAGTTGAGCCATGAACAAACAATAGAAAAGGAAAAAAAAAAATCAACATTTTATCAGAAGAAGCCAGCAATAAAAAAAGTTGGCTATATATAGCATGAATCTGATAGCTAAGATTATAGTCTTAGGAAAACTGCAGAATGGTTTAATTGCATGTTAAGTAGCCTTTGTTATCTTTGTACTTTTGTACTCTGCTGTTAACTAGTGTGCACTCTGATGTTACCAGCACTCGCAGTCTGCCACAGTTTAATGTTTCTAGCTGGTGCCAGACCCTAAATACTGAGAAGACATAGCTGCTGAGACCATAGAGAGCAGTGATTTTTAATTTCTCATGATGAGACTGTTGAAGATCCCTTTAAGCTATAAAATGCAAAGAGAAAAGCAAGACTATTATCATGGTTCAGGGATCCACCTCATCACTGAAAAACTCATGGGTCTGTATGACAAGTAATACTGAAACCCATTTGTCTAAAAGAATGATGAAGAATCATCATAACTGTAATATGCAAGAAAATAGATGAGAGCAGAAATACTAAAATCTCAAACTAAATAATGTCTCAAAGTAACACCTGACCTGTATAGAGATTCGTTGATCATCAGTTTCACAGAGTGGTTTTGTGACTAATACCACACATTTAAACATTCTTTTTCAGAACCCATGCTAGTTTCTGAAATAATTTTTTTATTATTATTGCTTTAGATGGCATAAAAATTGCATTTCTGAAAACTATACATGAATATCGGTGAAGGCCTGCCCCCAAATCAGCATTATTTGTAAAGTAAAAGTGTTTATTATTTTGTCTGTAGATGTTTATGTCCTTTCTGAATTTCACACTGGTGCATCTTTCTCTGCAAAATGAACACTCCAGGCAGTAGCATAGAGCTACTTCATTAGGAAGAGGCAGTCTTGTATAATTTCTGTCAAAAAATATTCATGTGTCTGATTTCAGCATTGTAAGTTTTATCAGGATCCTAGTCATTCTTCATCATCTGCACTTTCACCAACCAAAAAAAAAAAAAAATTTGTCAGACCCCAAACACATTTTCAGCGCTAGTCTGCAAGTTGCCTAGTCCAGTCTCTTTTCACTAAAGCTGTTCTCCTAGCTACAGTGCTCTGCCTGAGTTGTGCTCTTTCTAGAGGGGGATCTTCTGTCAGTATAATTCCCTAACGATACATCATACTGGGGACAGAAAATACAAGACAGGCAGCAGTGGAAATTCAGACTTTGCTAGTCATACTGTAACAAACAAAAAAAATATGTGCTCAACCTAATATGTGCATTTTTAAAAGCTTTTTTTTTGTGTACCTGGAGGAACAAATTTTGTGAAATTATTGATAGGTTTTAATGGAAAAATCAGTTTTACAATATAAGAGTACACATATATGTGTGTTCTTAAAGTTCTATGTAGATATATGTGGTATAAACACAGTATACTATCATATTCCTGATTTCATAAAGATAATTGATTTAATTTTTACAATAAACTAGAGTGTTTTAAGATCATATACTTCAATTTGTATGAGTAGTTCAAGAAGCGGCATTAACCAGAGGCCAATACATAGAAAGGTTTGAGGACATCTATGAAACATTGTGTTCTTTAGTTCTTGTCAATTAAAATTGCTTCTTTTAGTTTATTCTTAATTCTCATAGATCTCTTTGGTATGTTTGCAGCTTTTTACGTACACACATGTATGTTATTATGTATCTCACTGTATCCTTGTTTACTGTTACCTCGCTTATTGATTTGCAAACAAAATTCTGCTCTTATGACTGCACAGCCAGAATAATGCTTTAAAAAGAACAATTTACTTCAAATATGTGTAATGCATAAAATATACAGAATCTTTACTGTGAAGGTAAATCAACAATATGTACACAGAATAGTACAAAATAGTACAAAAGAGGAATTTTTTTCCCCCCTGTGGAAAACACAGTATGTTGTAACAATAACTAAAGAAGGAAAATAAGTATTTCCAGCTGTGGGCATAAACACTTTTCTTGTCACTTTCCCTGTAAACAGCCATTGAATTTGAAAAACTGGAATGCAGTTAAGAACCATCTCGTCCATGTGCAATGGAAATGTAGATTTTATTAATTACATCACAATTTTTATGAAACTAAGAGTATCCAGCAGAGAGGCTGTGTTTGATACTTCCTAGTCAATTGTCAGCCATGCATTTTATTTATTGTGGTCACTGTGCCTGTGGACTACATGTGCCTGTTCTCTCAAGGGCGCTCGTAGAACAGGACAGACTGCATGGCTGCTCTGTACTTCACATCTGTGAGAGAACTGGTATTTAACCTCAGCCACAGTCCTTGGGGAAGGCAGCTACTGTGCTTACATTAGAAGTCAGCATGACTGACGCAGAGGGTGTTCTTCATATTTTCTGGTAGTGAATGTGAAGAGATTGGAAACAAACTGGGAAAAAGTTGAGAAGCTATAGCTCTCTGGTAATTCCTCTCTAGACAAGAAGTATTCCTGTGTTCACTTTTAGTTCTTACTTTTTTTTTTTCCTGGCGTGGTTCTTATACGTGCAACACAAACATTTTAAAGGTCCTAGTAAGCAGCTACTCAGTTGTTACAACTGGATACAAAACCAAAAATCCCATGGCAGTATTCCTCACAATGATAGTTGCTGTTGTTCTTCTTACGTTCATAATAGTGGAAAGTCTTAAAAAATGGAAACTTCTCGTTGACTGATTGTCAGATGATCACATTCTGCTCTTACTTATACCAGTATTGTAAGAATCGAGGTAATTTCAGTCATTCATTTAAGGTATATGCAACAGCAACAGTATTTAGAGCTTTAACAGGAGGAGGTAATATATACAATTTTGTTTTTCAGAGGAGCAGGCTGCTACAAAGGATGCTTCCCAGGAGGAATCTGAATCAATTCCAGAGTACACTGCTGAAGAGGAGCGAGAGGACAACAGGTTATGGAGAACGGTCGTTATTGGAGAACAAGAACAGAGAATTGATATGAAAGTCATTGAACCATACAAAAAGGTCATTTCACATGGAGGTAGGAAAAGCCTATAAGCATTTTTTAAATTGATGTTAAAAAATCATGCTTTATTGATCATGATTTCTGATTTTGTTCCACTGTTGTACTGGCAAGGGGAGAGAGAATTTAATTTTCCAGCCTTGGCTGAAAATCAACTTGGCTTTCAATTCAGTGTGGCAATGACTAATAAGTATTTTAAATTCAAAGCTATTTCAGGAGCTGCAAACTGTGTCAAACATGTGTCAGGAACAATCTGGTCATTGTAGGCTAAAACTGCCTTGAACAAGTTAAAAAGCTTTTGACCTACAGCAAAATAAAATTTTGAAAATTTTATTCTGTGGGTTTTGACAAAACCTTTTGCATGAGGAGTAGAGTGGCAAAAGAAAAGATACAATTTTCCCTGGGGCTTTCATTCATCTGGCTAAGCTCCTTATGCTGGGTTTTTTTGCCATTTATAGTTGCTGGCAGCATTTCACCAGGAACTGGTTTATGGGTAGGAACTGGTTTATGGGTTTTTTCATATAATTTGTTAATGAAAATCAAATAACATATCAAAAATCCATTTAAAGTAGGAGAATGACCTCATATGCTTGTTATATTGTCTAATTTGCTCATCTGCTCCCCAGCCTCCTCAGAGAATCACAGAATATGCTGAGTTGGAGAATTTGTAGTTCTGGTGTTACTAGTACAGTTCTGTATAAATTAATGCAAATGACTAAATATTACTCTAGATATTAACAGAAGAAAGAGAAACAAAGCTTTCTAAGTACCTTTTCCTATTTGTCTCAGGTTTAGATTATCTTTAGACTCTGTATCTTTCAGGGACACTCTTTACTCTCTGTTAAGTAAAGTATTATGTAAGGATGAATTGTTCTACTCCTGAAAAACCTGAGGTAGGCAACTCAGCCTCTCAGAGGTGAGATTTGTGAGTTTATATGAGGATACTTTTGTCACAGTGTTGGTCTGTAACATCATTTAAAGGTCGACCATTTTTTCTAATATATTTTCAGTGTTGAATCTCTATCTGGTAAAAGTGACATAAATAAATTATGGTTAATTGTATTACCTGAGGATATGGTCCTCAAATTTGCGCATTTACATTAAAAGCAGATAAAGGCTAGCCTACAGATATTAATGGTGGCCAGTGTGCAGAAGGTTTAATCAGAATTAATAAAGATGTTCAAACCTCCAGGCATTTTTACACTACCACACCACCATCAAAGATTTATGAATATGATGGCACCTCAGACACAGTTTAGCAAACAGACACAGATGGCATAATTTAGGAAACAAACACATAATACTTTGGGGCCTTGCTAATTGTGTTTATGGGGGTTTTTTTATGCTGTAAACTAGTCACTATACATTTGTGGTGAAAACTGTTTTCTACTAGATGCTGATGTATACATTTATATCAGCATTTGTGAAGAATAAATACCAGTCCATTTTAGTGAGTGAATAAGTAGCTCTGGCAGACATCTTGGATGGCAATTTTGAAGTACATAATAATGCATAGTTATCAATGGGAGTCTAGGTAATTCAGCTCAACTCTCAGTATGAAATAATTTGAATTCAAATTTTACGTGTCCAACATCTTATTTTGTTAGATCACTCAAATCTAAGATAAAGAGCATTACATTTCCTTTACTTTTGAAAGGGTGCTGATCAGTGGCATTAGCCATTAGACAAAGAGTGTGAGATATAACAATGAGTTTCAGCCTGCCAGTGCCTAAACTGGAAATTCTGCCTCATATCTAGCCAAATCGAAGGAGGTTAAGGATTGGATTAAATTTTGTCTTTATGAAGTGGGAGATTGAAGATGTGGAAACTAAAAACATTTTGTTGCATGGATTGTGGGAAGACTTTGCACAGCTGTAACAGTTTCTACATTATGGCAACTAGACCTCTTCTGTGTGAAGTTCACTTTGGCAGTATTTTAGTGGAGTGTTTACAGGGCCAAGAGTCTTTTCTTTAACCTCAAGATTAGTAACAGATTCTGATTAAAATTAGTTAATTGGAAGTTAAGCAATCTTGATGATATGATGATCTACTGAACATTCCTCCCTGACAAATGACAAATAACAGCAAATGCAGAATTTATGTGGTAGCCACAAAGTAGGAAGGGGGAGAGTAGACTTGGCAGTGTAGGCATGAGATTGTCTTCAACGTATGTTGATGGAGAAATTTCTTAGCAATATTTCTCTTAGCACAGGCTGAGAATTTGGGCCAATGGCATTTACTGCCTTCTAGTGATGAATTAAAATGCACTTCTCTCTTGGGTGAACATTCCTTCTCTTCAAGCATGTATGAGAAAAAGTGGCTTAGACTTATCTGTGGGTGTTTCTTCTGTGTGTTGTTAGTTAGCATCTGCACAAAATCATTTTGCCTTCCATGAACTTCAGGCTGTTCTGTGTATTTTAGTGGACACACCTGCCACAGTGTGCTCTTGCTACCAAACTCCTGTGCCAGCTTTATGGACAGATTGCTTTATGGCAGCATGATATAAAATCTTCTAAAGCTTCCTTTTAAATTCATGGAAGGAAAGAAATGTTCTCCCTGTTTGAAACCTTAGGAGGAAAGAAACACTACTTTCCTGCTTTATTCCTGTTGTTGTTTAACCTCAGCTGGCAACCAAGGCCTGCACAGCCACTCACTCACTTGCTCACTCACTCCTCTCTATGGTGAATCAGAAGGGTAAGAGTGAATAAGCTTATGGGTTGAGATAAGGACAGTTAAATAGGTAAAGCAAAAGATGTGCACTCCAGCAAAGCAAAACAAGGAATTCATTCACGGTTCCCATGGGCAGGCAGGTGTTCAGCCATTGCCAGGAAAGCAGAGCTCCATTGTGAGTAGCAGTGACTTGGGAAGATAAACACCATTACTCCCAACTTCCCCGCTTCCTTCTTCTCCCCACAGCTCTGTATGCTGAGCATCATGCCATATGGTATAGAATATCCCTTGGGTCATCTGGTGTCAGCTATCCTGGCAGTGTCCCCTCTCAAATTCTTGTGCACCCCCAGCCTACTCACTGAGGGAAGAGTAGCACAAGAAGCGAAAAAGGCCTGGGCTCTGTATGAGCACTGCTTAGCAATAACAAAAACATTTCTGTATTATCAACACTGTTTTCAGTGCAAATCCACAACACAGCCCCGTATTAGCCATTGTGAAGAAAATTAACTGTATCCCAGCCAAACCCAGCACAATTCCTAATAATCTAGCTGAAACAATAATTTGTGCCAAAAACAAGACTGGAGTTCTATAAGCATTTTCGTTAGACTTGGATAGTGTCCTCTGGTATTGAAAAAGCACTGTAAAAGTCTTAAAATCTCCTTTTGGAAGGGTTGTTTAAGTCGCAGTATTATCCTTTAATTTTTGTCAGGAATGTGTTTCTGTCTCTGAGGGAAATGAAAATTTCCTTCCTTCACAAACATGATCATCTTCCCCTCATGGTCAGTTTCTTCTAGACTCTTTTGAAAGGCTTTTGAGTCGTTCTCTGAGTATATCCAGCTTCTGTCTCTCTGTATCATTAGTGCTATCTATATACAACCATTTCTACAGCATCTTTATAAATTGCTTCCTGATTGCATGTATCCGGTAAGCAAAACTTAAAATTGAAATGCAGGAGTATTTTTTATTTATCATTAATAATACAGGGTTGTGGAGAAGACTAACCATCATTAATCCATCACAACAAGAAAATATTTTATTTTGGGTAATAAGCAACATCCTGTACCCCAGAATGGTAGTGCTACAGCTTTGAGGGTTTACAGCTATCACTAGGCAAGGGTGCAGCCCAGAGAATGCCAGGAGCATTTAAGGTATAGTGGTATGCAGTCACAATTGTAATATCCTAAATCCATTGGAACTGCACAAACCAACTGATACTGGATTGGAAGATTTTGCAAAACATTCAAACAATGCAAGACAGCAAATGTAGGGGATTTTCTTTAGCCCCTTACTCCTCAATCTGAGGTAAGCGTTCAGCACATAATTGCCACAGAGATGCAATGAACCTTAAGTAGAAGCCTTAGAAGGTGTGTTTGCTGGTCTCTATAAAAAAGTTTACTAACAGTTGTGGTAAGTGTTTTTTGAGAATTCAACTGACTCTCCTACCTCCTTATCACTTGATCATACATTTTTCAGTCTGCTTCAGCAGTAGCTCTGTTACAGGACTTTGAGATTTCTTTTTAAATTTATCCTATTAAAAGCCTTTAACAAAGATAAAAATGCCTTTTTGTTTTTTTCCACAGGATATTATGGTGATGGTCTGAATGCTATCATTGTGTTTGCAGCATGCTTCTTGCCAGACAGCAGTCGAACTGATTACAACTATGTCATGGAAAACCTTTTCCTGTGAGTGATACATGAGCAATGTGACAGTCTTTTGAGTTAGTACTCATTATACAGTGAGAGCTAACCTGTTATTACTTAACAGGTAATTTTGGTCATTAGAAGGGGAGTGATCTGAATGACAAGGAAAACAGTAATTTTAGATAAACTTCTCAGTGGAGTATTATTTTGGTATTTTTTACCTATTCACCCTCCAAAATTAAGATATATTTGTCAGTACCAAATCTGACTGTAGTATCTCCCTAAATGTCAAGGAACGCAGTATCTTCAACTTCTTGGGACTACAGCACTGTTTCATTAGTGATTTCCATCTCTCACTGAGAACAATCAGCAGGGGTTAGACGACCAGACTGTTTTTCATTGTGTAGTGTTTCTTGTATATTATCATGATGTAATCACTGTATATATTTTTAATATATGCTGTGCTGTGTTTAGAAGTCACAGGGCCATTTTTTGACACTTTTTTTTAAAATACAGGATAAACGGCAGTTACTGACACGAACAGCTCTAAGTATGTTTCCTGACTCCAGCTACTTCTGATTCATCTAGAAGTGGCAGGGGCCAGTTGGGCAGGACACAAATTTGGCCATATAAACCCAAATTTATCACAGGAAAATTACTCCTAATAGCAATTTGTTTTGGCAACCAAAAATTGGGAAGGCAGCACTCCCCTCAAGTGCCTCCAGCTACTTCCACTTATAGCTGTTAAAAAATCAATCAATCCAGTGTTTTCTGTGCTAAAACTCCATAAGTAATTTCTAAAGCCAGCAGGAGACCTGGCCATTTGCAGCTTACAGGGCACTAGACCACAGACCAAAGTCTCCTTAAAATTCCAGTCCTTGAAGATGCACTTGGTAATAGCCAATGCCTTTAAAATTGTCTTTATGAGTGAAAAACAAGATTGGGTTCTTTAGTTCCTGGTTAGAACAACTGCTATTATTTGCCTGGTAGAGCCTCTAAAGAACCCCATGTCATCTGCAGTAACTGATACACACAATACCCAGTGTTAAAGGGTAGACAGGAATTACTACAGTAGTTTCAACTTGATAAGTAAGAAACGAAGCTGAGAGTAGCTGTGACTGACATTCAATAGTTCTTTGTCTTCACCCCTGTTCAGAGAGAGCTGGTGGTAAATGGACTTTGCAGAGAAAGCCTTAAGAGTCTTTTCCATATGGCTTGAGGTTATTGACAGAGTCAGTTTTATAACTCACTTTTTCTGGAGTACTAGTATTAGAGAGTGTTCAGGTTGGCTGTGAACCATCAGCTTATTTTAAGGCTTATAGACTGTTAGCTCTCTGGAGGACAGCAAGAAAAGGGAAAGTTAGTTCATCCCATTCTTCCAATTGTAGGCCTATTAATTGCATGGAAGTAGAGGGATTGCAACAGTTTACTAAATATATTACAATAACTGATATATTTGAATATTTGTTAATTCTTTACTATTGAATTATATAGCAATCTGGAGAGACCTACAAATCACTCTTTCCATTTTTAATACAGGATGTTTCTGATTGATAATAATGTATGTGCAGTGCATAGGCCACCTCTAGTTTCTGATTAATAACTGTTCTCAGTTGCTCCCAAGTATTCCAGTTATTTTCCCATCTGGATTCCTTTCACATTTCCAATTATCTTCTTCCTATTTGTTATCTTGACTAATCCTGTAAAACTGTTTTTTGAAGGATGGAGTTTGGGCCAAAGCACCTGAGATATCTTCTAAAGCAGTCCTTCTAGATAACACAGAACCACACAAAAAATTCTGTTGTTTAATTTGTGGCTGCCTGAAACAGTCAACAGATTAAAAATATTTTAGAAGAATCTCAACTTGAAAAATC
This sequence comes from Pachyramphus minor, assembly GCA_013397135.1. Taxonomy (NCBI): domain Eukaryota; kingdom Metazoa; phylum Chordata; class Aves; order Passeriformes; family Tyrannidae; genus Pachyramphus; species Pachyramphus minor. The sequence continues at coordinate 122,588 of VYXB01003814.1, forward strand.
ACACTTTGAAAACAAAACCATTGCTTTGCCTGTAGAGTGAGGAAATTGTTCTAGTCAATGAGAAAAATTCTGTCCACCTTTTCAAATAGTAAAGAAATTGCCATTATTATCTAATAATAAGAAATTGCTAGATAGGTAAGGTTTGCAAGGAAGCTCAGCATCTTTAAAATGGCAAATGGCCTAATGGATAAGAGCTGTTGAATGAAAGTATGTGAGATAAGTGAGATCTGATTAAAAAACTAGCAGAGATTCCTTTTTGTCATAATAGTCCTTTATGGTTGTTCTTATTATAACTGACTGTTCATAATATTCACAATTCACTTTGCCCTTAGTAAACACAGACATTTTTCAGATTGTGTTTCTATAACTGAAAGGCTTGTAGTGTTTTAGTAAGTACTTACACGCACTTCTGTAATGCCTTTAAAGCTCTAGATGTTGTGCCCTATGAGAAGGGCTAATTTCGTAACTTGTCAAATAGTCACTAGGTTCAGTTAAATTAAGCTTTATGCATCAAAATGTCCACACAATCCCTTGCTTTGCTATTTCACTGTTAGACATGAGCCTTTACAAGTATCAGGCAAAAGCAGGGAATGCACAACTGCAGGGTAAGAAAGAGCAGTGAAACACACTGGGTGAGTAGTGATTTAGATGGGATTTACCAAATGTGTGGAACAGGTCTGCTTAATGGCCGCCTGCTTTATACCCAGGTAAAATATCACTCTCTTTGGTGCGAACTAGATTTCCTACAATTCTTTTAAAGACATTGCATCCTAAGGAATTTCAGGGTCAGATTATATCATGAGACATTCCCACACACATATGAAAGGTGCCATTGTGCTCAGGGATAGAACTGCCTTTTGTAGTGAATGCATGCAGGCATTCAGGTTTTTAAGGTGTGGCTTGAGGTTTTACATAGGCATACCTTGAGGCTGGTTAGTAGAGAGAACAATTTGAATATTCCTGTGATGATCAGCTGCCAAATGAGGTAGGGACTACTGAGTGGAGCATCTGCATATATAGTCCCAGACAAAAATTTAAAATTGTCCTGTCATTTGACTGAGTAGTGTGCTCTTTTAGGTAGGATGAATGAGTGTTTGGAGTGTTTTTCTCACAAAATGAAGTTATATCATGGAGTGATTTCTCCCATCAGAAGTCAGATTGATGGACAAGTTTTATTAGCCTTGAGTTTCAGTGTTTGTAGTTGGCAGTCACAGACTCAGTAGCAGTAGTGTGAGGATCAGAAGAATTTTAAACAAGCATCTTCTCCTGACACTTTTTATTTTTGTACTGAACGAACTTCATCAACCTTTATGATTAGAATAGTGAATTCTCAACAGTTAATTTTAGAAGTTCTTAGGACTTCACATGGTCCTGCCATGTTCTCCCTTGCAAAATCTCATGATTTAATGTCTTTTTAAGAAACAGCAAAGTCACCAGTGAAATTTGAAAACTCTCTAAGAAACAGTATTTTTGTAAGGAAACCACGTATTTTTGAAGACAGAGGTAAGACTGTGGTTTTCTAGTTATACATCTACAGGTACCATGGTGACCAGTGCTAAATGTTTGCTTTGGTTTGAAGGAAAAGAAAAGCCTCTCTTGTAATAAATTGCTTGATTTATTCCTAGTAGACTGATTTAGTTTGGGCTTAAGCAGATAAGATACAGTTTGTGCTCACTGACATGTGTACTTTTACCAGCTATGTAATCAGTACCTTGGAGCTGATGGTAGCTGAAGACTATATGATTGTCTACTTGAATGGAGCAACACCAAGAAGGAGGATGCCTGGATTGGGTTGGATGAAAAAATGTTACCAGATGATTGATCGACGGTATGTAATATTTTCCTTCCTAATCCATAACAATTATTTTAAACACTGTCCATTTCTGTTACTCCCCTGTATGCCAATGTTCACTGTATATGACCTTTCTGTATCTTTTTTGGGGGTTTCTGTTGTTTTTAAGAATCCATTGCTTTTCTACTTAGATTACGGAAGAATCTGAAATCATTTATAATTGTTCATCCATCATGGTTTATCAGGACAATTCTGGCTGTGACACGACCTTTTATAAGGTATGTAATGAATACCAGTGATTTTTTATGTCCCTGAGAATACATAAGTGCCCTAAATCATCAAACATAGCTGTTAATCTTTCACTGAAGAGTGCTCCTTTTATAGCTTAGGTTGGGATTTTGACAGTTCAGTTTCCTAAAGTGAGTGGGAGGAAAAAAGTGATTTAAATTAGTAGCTAGTTGCAGACAGCGTAGGGATGGTTTTGTACTCTGGTATGCCTGTGTAGAACTGGAAATTCAGTCTCTTAAAATTGTCTTGTTCGGAGCCCAGCTCAAAGGCATGCAGAAAAGGGGACTGCATATAGTGATAATCACAGGAAAATCCTGGCTGTAGGACCATATTAAGCTACAGTTCTTGATTTTTAAAAATCAGTTGCTGCTTATACTAGAGGACTGCCTGCAACCTGAGGTGTTTCAATGCATAGGAGTTGTGGTTCCAAAAAATATGCTTTGATTAGTAAAAAGGCAGAAAAATTTGTTACTGACTTCAAAGACCGCACACATTGCTGAAGCAGATAGGGAGGTATGCAGTTGAAATCCTGAGAGCAGACTGACAAGTGTGAGAAGGAGTTGCTTCAGGCAAGAAAAGAAGCATCTTCTACTAAAACCACACAGTGAATGACCTAGTCATGACAGATCTCAGAGAGGTCTACTCCCAGGTTGCAGATAAAGACGCTGAAAGTGTTTGTCACAGGGTACTCTGGCCTGACAGAGTGACATTTGGATGGGGAAACGTGATTTCTCCCATCACTACCAAAGTGCAAAAGGCAGACCGTCATAGTGGAGCTTCTTATTTCAGATGTGGTATCTTTAAGACCAAGGAGAAAGTGACAATTCAAAATACCAGAGTAACAGAGAAACAATACTTGGAATTATCAATAGTAATTGTGCTTCATTAGTCATTTATTCAAAATTATTATACTGAGCAGCAGTGATTACAGGTTTCTCATTGCCAAACAAGAGAAAATGTTTACTCTAAATAGTTTGGCAAAGCAAATTAGTGGTACAAAACTAGAGATACTACAAACCAGTTAAAACTTTCCATTTCAGCCAAGTAGATTGAGTCTTTGTACAAGATGAAAGTGAAGAACAAATGGGAGGTGAAAAAGGTGGGCAGGACACATGGCCAGTGTGACTTGTAAAAATGACAAAAGGTATTTGAACCCTTACTGAGGACAGAAGAACATAATGAGAAAGCTGACTAAACTCTGTGAGGCATGAAAAGTGAGAGTCAATTCAGTAACAAGCAATGTTAAGGAGACAGAAACTTGATTAGGTTGAAGCCCAGTGGCTATATCTTAGTTTGCTAGCCCAAAGCTGTTCACTGACAGGCACAGTGGGAATTTTGGAGTAAGAAATTAATTGGTCACAAGGCAAACAGAGATTTCAATGACATAGCTGAAGGTGAGCAACATTATGTTAATTGTATTTCAGCTGAGATGCAGGACAAAATAGTAGAAATCATGAACTAGATAGACATCACAATCAAGTCACTGAGGGTGTGCTAATCTCAAGTCTGTCTCAAGTTTACCTCAAAAACTGTCAAGAAAATTTGGTGGAGTCTGGGACTCATCTTGACTGACAAACAGTTGTCTGAAAAAACAGAATAAAAGGTAGCAGAGGTAGCAGAGACAGATCCTAGGTACTCTTTTAGGACCAGATGCTCACATCAAATATAATTAAAGCTGTGTTAGGTGCTTTGACTGGTTGATTGTGAGTGATGCTTGCATCCTAAATGTGACCATTAGCCTGCTCCAGAGTGTGTGCCTTGCTTTATGAGCCAAATGAGAAAGGTGGATTTCTCATAACCTCATGCATATCAAATAACTTAGGTTAGGCAAGTGAATAGCCTTATGTTTTTAAGTGTGTTTCGTGGGCAATTTAGCCTTTTTCCAAGTGATCATTTTTCAAGCACAATAAATGAGTCATTTAGCACAGCTGAAATAAACAAGGTATTTCATCATAAGAAGGCCCTGCAGTAAGAATAGACACAATCATATCTGTACTCATCTGAACAAATGAGGAAGTTCAGTTTTATTATGTTTGATTGAAAATTGGTGTAAAATAGAAATGCTGAGTCATCATGATCACTTAATAACCATCATGATGATTATCATCATGTTAAGTGAATGCTTCCCATCTCTTTTTACATGTAAGTATTCTCTAAGAGATTAGATTCTTTTCAGAATTTTAACACAACTCCTTCAAACTGTAAAGCTAATTGCATTGTCTAGCAGGTAGGCATTACAATTTATAATGGCGTAAATACTGTGATTCAGCCTAAGAAAGGAACAGCCAAAGTTTTAGACTCAATTTCAGCCTCACTAGAATTCAGGTAGGCTCATGATTAGCTCAGCTCTGTAACTGAAATATGAATATCAAAGTGCTTAATTATTTAATACATGCCTTAATTTATTTTTAATATAGCATGAAAGGTTGGGGGACAATTAATATTTTTTTCTGTGTTTCAGCTCTAAATTCAGCAGTAAGATACAGTATGTCAACACATTGGCAGAGCTTCATGAGATTATTCCAATGGAATATGTGCATATACCAGACAGTATTGTCAAGTAAGTGATGTACAGTAAGCATCTACTTGTTCTAATGGAAGCTGTTTCCACAAACTAATAATAGTGTTTTAAGACTCTGTAAAAAAACCCAGAAAACACTTTCCTGATATTCTTAAAAATGCTTATGTGTTGTTCCACAAACATTTCACTTTCAAACTCAGAAGCAGGAAGCCACTGTATAAGAGAAACACCAAACACAATAAATATATGAATAAAAAAACCTCTCCTTGGGGAGTAGGAGAATAGTTTAACCTTTCCACGAGTATCATCTATGCCGTATTTTTCCATAGCTTTATAAGTAAAAATGTTTTTAAGTTTTAGTCATACAGGGCTTTGAACTGAAACAATAATTAAAAGATAGCCTGTTCAATAGGAGACCACTGAAAGTCCATACACTCACCTTCCCTTATCTTGTTGATTTTCATGGTTAAATCCAGAATCACTGAAAGACAGTTTCTCAGCTTTTGCTACTTTTGTGTAGAAATTTTTTAAATGCAGGCATTTAAATGCAGTATCTATTAAAAGGAAAGTAAAGTAAGAAAAGTATCTATTAAAAAATTGTAGGAAGTTGATTGTCATTGCTCATCCCAACTGACTTTTTTTCAGACCTGAAAAAACCAAAATGGAATCATATACCAACACCGAAAACATGATTGAAAAATTCACAGGTTTCATATAGTTGCTATTAAATAGACAATCCTGCTCAGGGATGTTGTTGTTGGGTTTTTTTTAATTGTTCTCTTTATCAAGTGTCTTAGGTTTTGAACATTGAAACATTCTGTTCTAGTAAGTAATTTGATGAGCAGACACACAAGTATGATTGTCTTTTCCTTATGGTTTTTCAGTGACAGCTTTTGGAGCTGTCATAGATCTCTTCAACCCAGACAGGAGTTTTCACACCTGTCTCACATTAGTTGCAAAGCAATATAATTTTCTTCATTGAGTTGATGGTGTAATTTCAGAGAGCAAGTGGGAAGCTCAGCTCTGGCAATGGCACTTGTGAAAGCAGCAAATCACAGTTGTGAAATTAGAGGTCCTAGAGACTTTCACTGAATTTCATTTACTGCTGTAACTTTTTTAGAGGTGGAGTGATGCTAAGAATGTCGAACAGAGCTAGTGAACTGATAAAGACATGTCCATAATGTTTTAACATCTCTAACAATTTTTCATCCTTCCTCCCTCCCTCTTTGATTCCTGTAAAAATTTTAATTTCTTATAGTTCCCTTTGATAGAAACCTTAACGTGATACTCAGTTTCTGTTTCTGTTCCCTTGCTGTGTTTACTGTCACACTGTAGCACATCTGTGTTATACACATTTTTATTTACTTCCTTGTAATGTTTGGGAAGCCCATTCACCTCTCAGACCAAAGGTGAAAAGATCACAGCACCAGTAGCAAATAAACTTTAGTACCTAAAACTGAAGAACTTTTAGGGAACTGCCTACTTCATGTCATCAGCAGGATGAGAGATCATGATACTGCTGAAAAAGATAGAACTCAAAAGGTGACAATTGTGCGCGTTGGTGGCAAGCATTTTCAAGATGCTGTGACAACAAGATTTAGTGGCTCTGTGCATTCAAGACACTGTGAGTGGTTATTCCCATAACACAGGGAGGAGAGCAGTGTTCAGCTGATATTTTCTGCTGCAAATTGAGAAAGGTTCCTGTAGAAAATTACATTTCACCTTTTGGCTTCACAATTGCTCCATTGGCAAGAACAAATATACCACCTGTGGAAAGTACATAGGATTTGGGTTGTGTGGTTAGTTGGTAATTTTTACTGAAGTGGGATACAATGTTCTTGCTGTATCATATGAACTTCTACATCTTTTCTCTTCCTTCGTCCACTCTAATCTTGTAAGGTATGATGAAGAGAAGTGTATTAAGAGAAGAATGAGGTAAAACTTGCTTTCTAGCCCCTGCTGCTGCTCATAATGGAGTGATCTGTGTGACAGCCTTTCACCTGCAGGTGACCTCAACAGCTGAATGAGAAAGGACTTGCAATGATGTGGAATCTAACTTTCCCCTTCAAGCTGTTGAGATCAGCCTCCCTTGCAAATAAAACTCACTGAACTGTAAATGTCCTTGACTTGGCCTAGGCTACAGCTAGTTTAATATTATCTGATAGAGCAATTGAATGCTTTCAGCTCTGTCCATTAGGCATGCTTCAGACCCCTGCTGCTTCTCTGTCTGCCTCCAAATGAGCTCAGTAAAACTTACCAATTTAAGGTGGATTGAGCACAGGGATAAATGGTATCATACTGAACTGAGGAGCTTTGGGGTCAGTGTGCCCTAAATCATACTGGGTTCCTATTTTAGAAGCATGTACTGTACTTATTCTCTGCTCCGCTATTGCTCTGCTTCTCTCTTATGCTCTGCTTGCTTCTCTGTTTCTTTATATCAATAACTTTTACTCATGCAGACTGGATGAAGAGCTGAGGGAAGCTTCAGAAACAGCTAAGTAAGATAGCTTTCAGCTGGATGCTAGAATTATATTTACTTGTTTCACAGGAATAGTTTGAATGTAGTAGTACACTATGTGTTTGGTGCAACAATCAACTTGTAGTTTAAATGACTGTCTAAGTTGCCACATTTGTAAATTGACTTCCCCTCTCACTAAAAGCAGACTTCTTTTGTACTGCTGGGCCTCAGTAAGAAAGAATCACACCCTTACACTATAAAAAACTTTTTGCTGGTTTTTGCTTATTGTTTCTGTAGTCATGGGGATGACTGAAGTCACTTATTTACTCCATTAAAATGGATCATTAAACATTTTTTACCCTTCATCTGTTATGTCAGATGATTCACACAGTTTTTAAGAGGTAGGGTGGTTTTTTGTTGTTTTGTTTTTGTTTTTTGCAATTTACTAAATTAGGTCTAGCTCTTGTACCTCTTTCTCAGTTAAGGTAGGTACATACATTTTCCTTTTTTTCCAGCTTTGGCTGGGTAGGCCAGGAAATTAATACTTGATAATAATATTGTACTACTTGACAATAGTATTGTACTGTATAAGGTCACTTAATAAATCAGTGGCAGCTCATGCTCAGATACTTTAAACTCATAACTCCTTATGAGTTGTGAGTTTATGTGGTTTGACACTGAGACAGTATTGTATAAAGAACCAAAGAAATCCTTAACTAGAAGGACTTGACTCACTGAAAAGAGCTTAGAGAGTAGCCAGTGCACTTTCTTCATGTGTGTATTTTAGAAAAAATTCTGGAGAAGGAGCCTGTGTCTGCTAGTTCTAGTGTAACATTTTCCCTCGTGTTTTTTGTAACCAACGATTTTGAGGTTTGGAGTTTCTCTTCAGTCTCTTCCTTCAGCTTATGCACTTCAGGATTTTGATCTTAGAGCTTCTTCTTTGCTGTACTTTTTCCTAGTGTATCTCCTTTTGCAGCGCACATTTTCCTCCTGTTCTTCTGAGACAGGATTTTAAAACAACCATAGAGAAATATCCAAATCACTGGCCACTGCTTTTTGATTCTAGCAGTAGACTGCCTCAGAAGCAATACATTCACATAAATAGTTATTTGATATCACCTGAATATTCTGTTAAACAAAGAAACCCACCCAGCCTTGAAATGCAATTCTATTCAAACATTTTCAAATGCATTATATACATGACAGTGAAAACTCTGTGGAAGAAAGCTGCTTTCTTGTTACCCCATAGTAGAGGCTGCAGCACAGCAAGTGAAAGGGGAACTAAATATTCATATGAGGCATCACTGATTATTGTTGTTGTTGGATGTATGAAGTCACTGTAGTGCATTTCCCTTCCCCAACTTAAAGGAATGACTTAAAAATTTATTACTCAAACTAATGTGTGTTGTGGGCACTATGATCACTGCATTCCTAACAACATTTGTGTGTTGTGCTGTCAAAGATATTCACTACAGTTAGTTATTACATCCCCAGATTTTATGTCATATTTGAAAACAGAAAGAAAAAACACAGAAGAAATGTTTACTCCTCTTTTTCCTTGTATCCAGAACTAGCTGCCTCTCAAATGATCCAGAAATGACTTCAGTGGAGCAGGAGTAAGAATTTATGCCTAATACTGTCATTACATCTTAACATTATTTTACAACCGTGCTGCTAGGAACTGAGGCTGGGTAGACTCCATAAAGCTTTTTAGAGACCTAAATACTTTATGGTAATAATTCAGGAAAAAGCACGAAAGCTTTATTATATTTATGTTTTATATAATTTATATGTTGTGTACTGAATATTTATATATTTGTATTGCATTGAAAATGTGTCTAAAGTGTCCTTGACCATTTCCAAGCAGAGACAGAGGTAATTCCTAGCTGTCCCTACCCATCTGGTTGGTGTGTAGAAATATAGTGGTGTCTCACCCTGGAATATTGTTCAGGGAATATCATATAGTAAACCTAACTCCTCAGTAAGATTCCATCAATAACATGAGTATTGGTAAGCAGGCAAATAATTAGAAGTACCTGTAGCAAACCTGCATAAATAAAATGGAGCTTCGGTTTTTATTTTTTAAAAATAAACCAGTGCTCTACTAAGCTGTCTCATTATCATATCTGATACATATGTTAGAACCATAAGCTAAACTCTTGATTCCTGGACCAGTTAACATTATATCTCTGAGCATGTTTTTTTCCCCTCGGACATTGTTTTACTCTGTAATGAATTAATATGAGGACTGCTTTTGAAAGTATAAGAACAGAAAATAATATGTTAAAGACTATTTACTTATGATTTTGATCTTTTTGTGGCTTGAACAGTTTTCTCATTTTTCTCAAAAGATAAGCTCAGCAGCAAAAAGCAATATGAGAAAAGGACCTATATTTATCTTAAATAAATATAGTTGAGGCCAAATTAATGTTAATTCCTGCTATTTATTTTCTCTACATAAATATGAATCTATCATCAGAAGTGGCAATAATTTTCCTATGATCCTAACCCTCATTTCTTGTGTCATTTCTTCAGGAAAAAAGAATTTCTCACGTAAATCCCTCCACACTGAGAACAGCAGTTTTACACAGACGTTTCTTCTGTATGCTTTCTGCTGGAACGTCTCAGGAGTCTGCCCAGCTCTTAGTTTGCTTTTGTTGTCCTTTTCATCCTATTCCAAAGGCTTTTGTCTATTGTCATGCTCCCTTGTGTTCTGTTTTGTTCAACTCCTTGCACTTCCTCATGACTTAAAAAAACGCCTGTGAAATAATTCACAGTGAAGTAACCCTGTGCATTGTTTAACAGTTCATAAATATCGAGGAAACTTTACATATTATATATTCTTTAAGGAAAATTCTATCTTGAGGCAACATTTCTGATGACAACTTTTTACTCTAAAGAATGCTTCTAAAGTATTTGATGATGTGTGCTTTGCACTGAACAGCACTAAAACTATACTCTTAGAAATATTTTTAGGGCCACGCATATCTTGCCACACTGTTGTGTCATTCCACCACTGGATCTTCCCACATCTGGTGTTAACTTCATATTGGAATTGTTGAAAAATAGTTATTAATTTTCATAGAACAGTAATGCAACTAATTAAGGTGTGTACTTTCATAGATGGTAGATAGGACGTGTGTAAATTTTTGAACACCACTGCATTGAAGTAAATGAGAAATGAGGATACTCAACATTTTGTGGGAGCTTAGGATTGGGAAAAAGACTAGTCATATGCTTCATAGCACTGATTAATTTTTTGTTCTTCTTGTTCTTTGTTGTTTTGTCTTTAATAAATAGCATCGACATGACCCTGAAATAAAAAGCATCCTTGCCAGGCATTTGAAGAAGAGGGTTCACTTGGATTTTCATCACCCAGTCACTTACTGTGCTGTACAATAAGTGATTTGGTCAACTATGTTTGGTTTATAATTTTTCCATGTCATTCAGCAATTCAAGAAGACCAAAAGGGCCAGTCCTATTGCCATGGAGACAGCAGAATTTTGGGGCCTGGTTATTTGTGTTGTTTTTCAGAAACTGTTTTCTTTAGGAAAGCTATATCATCTAGCCTTGGTTTCTCTGCGTGTGTGCAATTTATGTTTCAAAGGATACCATTTTACCAACAGTGTGCCTCATGAACAGGTCAATGAGGATGGGGATTTTTTAATTTTTGTCTTCAGCATATTAATGTTTATGCATAGCTGAATGGATTAGTTATTGTTACAATAAATGTTAGTTTGCTTGTGTCACAAGAGCAGCAGCAATTGTGGTGTTTGAAAATAATTCTAGAAATGATACAGGACTTTCTTGAATTTGAGAGGTCAGGTTGGATTGGACTGTGGGTGGCCTGGTATAGTGAAAGATGTCCCTGCCCAGTGCAAGGGTTTTGGAATTAGGTGATTCTTAAGGCCCCTTTCAACTCACACCATTCATGCCTCTATGAATTCGTGTTTCTTGCTGTCTGAAAAGCCCTTTCATCTTCATTTAACCCTAATGACTTTTTTTATTTGGTCAGAGAAAAAACTGATATACTAAAAAATAATTAGTCATCAAATAGACTTCCCAGAGGATGAATAACTGAAATTAATACTATTTTAATAATTTTTTTGTATCTTTATGTTACAGACAGTTTTTCTAGAAGCAACTAATCCTGTAAATGATTGTCATATATTCTAAAATCTTTGGAGCATTACTTTGTTGTTGTTTTCTATATCTCCTTTTTCCAGAACCTTTTTTTCTACAAGTCTTCAAATGGCATTCTGTCTCCAATTCTAAAGGCTACTAATGCTATGAATATGAATCAAATAGTATTTCTTACTAACAGCCAAAAGTTAAACATGTAAGTCTAAAGTTGCAAGTCACAGTCATTTGTTAGGAATACATGTTAAAGTGTAAGTAAAAATAAATCTTACAATGCAGTTTATTGTCTGTGTCACAGAACACAACAGTAAAAGCATGAAAAAAAGAAAAAAATCCTAAGCATTTCTTTTTTGCTGCTGTCCTGTGTACTGGCATAAAAATCACTACAGAAAATTCTCATATTTACTGGAAAATAGCTGCAATTTTTCAGACTGTGCTTTTGCATTGAGTGCAGATTAATTATCAGGTGAATACTGTTTGTTTGCTTTAAAAAGAATATGACTAATGCTTTTTCTTCCCCTAATGAACACATGCATGCACTTTCCAAACCTCCTGACTCAACTGCCTTTTGGGAAGTCCTAATGCAAATAATAGTATTAACATACGCTTTGAAATATTATTCTTTTCTTCACAAGATTCTCATATACCCTAGAATTACATCTGTGGATTCCTTACTTTGTCTGTAAATAAGTCCTTGGACATAATTTAAGAAAAATTGCACCTTTTAAGTGTGCTCTAACTCTAGTCCTGCTTTCAGTCTGGAATTATTAATGAAGGAGAAAACAAACAAAAGTGTTCTTGGGAAATAAAGTTTAAGCAGAGGCAGGACAGCATGAGCCTTTATTTTTCAGTAGGATCTAAACTGAAAATTCTATTTTGTCCTTCATTTAAGACTTTGATGGTTTTGTTCTGTGTTTTGCACATTTCCTACTCTGTCAGATTGTATCTTGTATTTGCAAGATAGTCTGAAAGCAATGAAGCAAGTGCCCATCGTTACATAGTGCATAGTTGTTCAGCTACTGCAATGAAAATTGAAAATATTCTTAGAAAGGCAAAAGAAGGCTTTCTTACTACCCAGCATAAAAAACCTGAAATATGTGCCCCTCTTCAGTCCTTGCTCTGTACTGACAGGTGGTGCATGGTACTGTGTCATACTTGCTAGTCTGCTGTGTGTCGCATCTTTCTGTCAGTTCTTGTTAATTTTCAGAGGAAGGACCTAATCCTGCTGACCATTGTTGCTGCTCTATAACCTTGCCCTAAATTATGACCTGGTAGTTTCCACCTTTTCTCAGATATTTGAATCCTGGCTTGTGTCTGCCTTATAAAAGTGCTGTCACTTAGTACATTGGGGATAATGTTTTATGTACAGATTAATATTTGTATTGACTTAAGATGCTAATTAAGCTTCACCAGGATCTAAACTATTAAAAGCATTTAGTAGCATGAAATCGCATCTTTTGTAGACCTGTAGTTTAAGCCACCTAGGATGAGCCAGATGGCTTGTGTTATGCTATAGGCGAGAGAAGTTTTTGCTAAAAGAGAAGTTCACCACAAAGCAAATCTTCAGCACAGATCTTTATTAGCTGTCTGAGACCCAAGTGGATATAAGAGATTTGTGATTTTAGTGGTGGATGTCAGCTCAGGGTTGAATTTAATTCTAAAGGCTTTGTGTGAAATTACTAAATAGCAAAGCTATATATGAATTAACATGATTAATGTGGGTGGACTCGTAGTGGCAGCCTGAGATGGAAGGAATTTGTTTAAGCCAAATGTCACATTAAAACAAAATGGGGCCTCAATGTGATGGTTGAAAAATGATCAAGGTGTGATTATCTTTGCTTATTGATATATTTTGAAAAGTTTTTTAATGTTATGATACTGCAATTCTATATTATACTAACAATAATGTATCAATATTATTAAATCAGTAGTTTGTTGAAAGAGGAATATAGTACATATAATTGCACAGATAAAAGCTTTTATATATGGATTTTTTCTAATGTGTATCAGAGTGCTCAGATCAAATATAAAATAATAGTTCCAAGTTTTTTGGTTAAAATACTTATGCTGACAAATTATAGATTAAGCAATACAAGGATATATAATATCATTGTATGGATATATACACATATGAATCAGAAATAAAGAACTGCAACCAACCACAAGAAGTATTTTCTTTCAGCTCCAAGTTGTGGTTTGTTTTTTTTTTTTTTCCCTGGGTGCATAGAAACACTTGATTGTTTTAAATTACAGTTCTTTGCATAGTTACAAATATTCTTTTACTTTTCATTCCCTACCTGTCCTTGCAAAAATTGAAACTGAGTCAATTTTGTGTCTCATTTGTTACTTTCCATCTCCATGTATTCAACTCCTTGCTTTGTTGGTACTAGGAATATTTTTCCTGAAACAAAGCAGAAAGAGCTCTTTACATTGCTTTCCGTTTTGTGTCCATGCTATTATCTGAAGGTCAAATGTATAGTCTCAATGCATCTCACATACTAGGCAGAAAACAGAAGCTATGGGGCAGATTGACTGTGAAACCACGCTGAGCAGATTAACAACTTTATTCCCTGTGGTGAAGGAAGGAGTCAGACCTAGTAGACTTTCAGTCCTCTCACCTGCATGGTACCCTGTGCCCACTCATGCCCAGTCTAAGTCTGTTTCAAATGGGTCAATTTATACTGCCACCTCTTTAAGTAACTACAGTTTTGGTCTTAAATCCAGAAATATGTTGGGTGAGAATGCACCATACTGTGTTATCACTACCTATATTTGCATCATATTTGGATTATAAAGTTAGAAGAAATGGCATTTGAAGCTAATACTTCTGTATCATGAACAAGTAATTTGAATCCAGCACAGTACTATTTCTAAATGATTTTTGAATGCCTCGAGACCAGTAGACCCATGTGCCTGTCCTAACTCTAGCTAGTAAGCTGTGAACAGTCTTGGGAGTAAATGCTAACTCCAGAGAATGAGGTTTCTTTTGTGTTTGAGATGACCAACTGTGACCTCTCTGGTGGGCTGCTGCAGATTAAAAAAAGTGCACTGTGTCTCTCATACAGTATCTAGTCTGTCAGAAAAACTACTGGATTGTCAAGCTCGCTGCTCAAAGGAATTAAATTTATTTCTTTATTTCAGGCGAAGAATAAAAAGTATAAAATCGCTTCCTAGTATTATCTGTTCAGCTGAGTCATAACTTACTACTAAAATAGAATCAGTTTTGTTAAAAAAAAATTTCAAATCAGACATGTCAAAACATTATCTGCTTTCCTCTCTTTTATGTATTTCAATAGGCAGCAAGCAAAGCAGCCTCTAGCAATGGTAGGAAAATAATCCACAGAGTACTTGCCATGCTTCTCCCTGAGGCCTGGTATGTAAACCAGACCCCTCCATGAGAGAGTGCCTCAGAAAATGAAGTGCTGGCTTTCTAGGACAATATTAAGCCATTAAAACTGTAAAATTGCATGTCTGTCTTCATCCCTTTGAAGTATGAGTAACGTTGCATCAAACAGTCAACCTAAGGAACAGAGAGAATATTAATGTGACATTTGGGGTTTATGATGTAAAAAATGGGAAAAGGAACACAGCTAAAATCGGTCAGGGAAAGAAAAACTAGGGAAAGGAAGGACAGATCAGGGAAATGACTAATGACTGGGGGAAGGTAGGGTTATAGGCATCTTTCTGCTTGAGGCTCCAGCCTTCTTCCAGATTCTGATTCTCCTTGGGCAGAGCTTCTGAAACACAGCAGGCCTGTTTGCCTGGAGCCTTTACTTAAAAGAAGTGCATGTGAGCTCTGTTCCAAATGTTCTTTTTTCCTCGTTGTTTAAAGAAATTATGGAATCCCTGGAGATAAGTGGCTTAATCTGGTTTTCACTCAGTGTAGAATAAAACCCTCTCGGCCCTTGTGTAGACATCACGGAAGAGAAAGCTGAAAAAATGGGAAATGTTGCATAAATTTAGAAAATTAAATTTTACGCATTTCTCAGTGACTTGCACAGAATAAGCCTGAGTAAGAAGACATCGTATAAGCATAAATAAGGAAACAAAATAAATATAGAAAGAGCAAGATGCAATGGGAGGGGCATATGGAACAAAGTTTTTCATAGTGGAAAATAACTGTAGGAGAGAAATGACAGAATAGGAGATGAACTGTGCCAAGGAGGATAAACAGAGACCAGAAATGCAATGTAAAAAACTAAAACAGAAGAAAAGAAAACAAAACCTAACATACAAACATCTCAAAACTTACTGCCTCAGAAGAGAATTGTCATGCTGCTTACTGGGTCAATGGCAGTGCTCAGTGGGGAAACTGCCATCTCCTGAAAGTGTCTCCATGGTAAATGGGAGGTATAGAGGTATACAGCAATAAAAGACCTCAAGTTATCCATTGACTCACTTCCTACTGCATTACCAGTAGAAGAAGAAAGAAAACCAGTGTGGTGAAAGCAACTGAACTTAACATTGTGCAGATTTGGGGATCAAGCAGCAAAATTAGACCTTGCTGATCCACTAAAGGTGGTCTGATATTCTTTAACTAGAAGAGTTGTCTTTAGTGGAATTCTACCACTGATATGATCATGTTTACTAAACACACAAGCCCCAAAACCTGGTCCACCAATGAAGTTACACTATCCAGATGATTATTGTACTCCCAGAAGGAAAGGTTCATAGATCCTGGCTGCTGCTGTTTTCTCTGGAAACAAGTTTCTTTGGAAAAATTTCCTTTCAAATAATATTCCTTTCAAATAATTGGGTATCTGGAATGTCTGTTCTGTCTGTCAGGCTGTGACACACAGTGCCTGTAAGAAGTGTTTCTTCATTCACAGCTCCCATTGGAGCTTTCTATTTTTCTTACTCATCTCACAGATGTTGTGGGTTAACCCCCATAGGCACCTGAGTCCTACCACATTCTTTCACTCTCTCACTTCCCACAGATGGATTTGGAAGGGTAAAAATGAGAAAACTTGTGGATTGAGATGAGGACAGCTAATAGGTAAATCAAAAGCCACACATGCAAGCAAAGTAAAATGAGGAATTCATACACCTTTCCCCATAGGCAGGAAGGTGTTCAGGCATCCCCAGGAAAGGAGTGCACCATCACACCTAACAGTGACTTGGGAAGACAAAAGCTGTGAACAAACATATTACACCCCCTTCCTCCTTCTTATCCCCAGCTTTGTATGCTGATCATGACACCATACTGTCTGGGATATCCCTGCGGTCAGCTGGATTCCGCTGTCCTGGCTGTGTCCCCTCCCACCTCTTTGTGCACTCACGGCCCACTTGCTGGTGGGGTGGGGTGGGGTCAGAAGCAAAAGGGTCCTTGACTATGTGCAAGTGCTGCTTAGCAATAACTAAAAAATTCATTACTGTGAGGGTGGTGAGACATTGCAACAGGTTGACCAAAGAAGCTGTGGATGCCCCATCCCTGGGAGTGTTTAAGGGCAGATTGGATGGAGCTCTGAGCAACCTGGTCTCATGGATGGTGGCCCTGTCCTTGACAGAGGGACTGGAACTAGGGGATCTTGCAGGTCCCTTCCAACCCAGGCCATTCTATGATTCTGTGATTTGTGTGCTATCAACATTGTTTTGGTTACAAATCAAAAACAGCCCCATACAAGCTACTACGAGAAAAATTAACTTGTTTTCCAGGCAAAACCAGTACACCAGATCAAACTCAGGCTACTGTTAATAAGCATAATTTAGCTTACTAAACCTGAATTCAGGCATCTGTTCTGCCATACACAGAGCAGGGATCAGCTAGACATGGATCTAAATGCTATTGGTGTTGTGACATTTTCAGTTAATGGGAGGATTGTCAGGCAGGTTCAGTACCTGCTGTGGAGTCCTTTCTTAATTGCCAGAATGTGAAGTGCGTAAAATGCATGAGACTAGTGTAATGAACCCACACAATGTTGTCACCAGTTTTGTTAACTCATTTGCCAGGTCTAACCAAGTCCTGGGGGGGAAAAACCCCCACTCAATTGTGCCAAATCAGACAGGAACAAAGCAGGGCAAAGTCCCCTCAGAATCACCTTCCTGAGGCTGTCTAGACACCCTTTTCATTTTCCACTGTGATTTCAACTGCTCTGCAAAGCTGCTCCATTCCCCTCTCATGTGAACAGAAACAGCACAGGAAAGAGAGCAGGATGAGGGCAGGAGTGGGGCTTTTTTGTGAATGCTGAACAGAATCCAGAAGAGACGCTCTTTTGCATCCCTAATTGCTTACTTCTTGATTTCTTTTTCCCTCTAGTTTGTTTAGCCTGCTAAGTAGTTTGTTTCTTGTTCCTAGTACTCCATACTAGGTATTTTTACTTCCTAGCTCTTTTTCTATTGATAAACTTGCTAACTTTATGCCAACTTCAAATGAATAATTACTGTTGATAAAAGGCTTAGTCTTTTCATATTTCTAATTCAAACATCACTATTTTACTAAGTGCCTTCTCTTGAAGTAGGAATGTGGTGCAGAGGGAATCTCAAGGAGAGCACAAGGTTTCTTAGGATCTTTAGTGGTCAGAAGCTCCTGAACTAGCTCACTGTGAAAGAGACAGTGGTGACAACTCACCTAGGTGTACAGACATGAAATGATGTGACATGGTGCATCAGGCATGTGTATACAAATATGTACACATATGTATAGATGAATAAACATATGAACAAAGCCAGAGTTGAGAAAGATTATGTTGCGTTCAAGCTTTAAAATCTGCAACTCTTGCTCTGCCTGGCTGTGCTGGATGTTAAGTTAGGTGTTCCAGGAATACAAATATTTTTATGCCCAATGGGATAAATCTATAAATCTCTTTAGGTACACTGCAAAAATGCAGTGGTTTTAGTTCTAACTTTATTTCAGTGATAAGACACCATCTGAAAACACAACATTTTGCTGCTACTTACTGCCTTTTTTTTTTCTTATGTATTCTTAGTGTGAATTGTAGGCAGATTTTGTAAATGAAGAGGGAAACAATATTTGGAGGGGCTGCCTGTTTTAGGTACTTTGCACTTCCATGCATCCTGATCTGAAGTCCATGAGATGCCCAGATGGTTCCAGCACTTCCCGCTTCACACATGAGGGGAAGCATGGAGGCCACCCAGCGCTGCAAGTGCTCATAACTGTCCCTGTGATTTCTGGGATTTCTCTTCCTGTCATGGAAGCCATAAGGAACCTACCCCAGATATTGGCAAATAGTTCAACAAAGTTGTTGTCAAGCCACTAATCCATGTGGCATACATGGTGGAGGAGATGTGTGACAGCTCTTTAGAGTTACTGGTGGGGGGAAATGAGAGAATATTCCTTGATGTTTTCCTCAGGCTCTTCTGGCCTTCCATGTGCCCGTACACTCCTGAATCCTACTGGATGGCCTTCTTATCCAGAAGGTGAGCTGCAGCCTGTCACCCCGGGGCAGGAACATCATGTTATCATTATTGTTCCTATTCTTTCATAATTCTTTTATACAATGTATTTTAGCTAAACTCATGCTCATGTACTTAATCTTGTGGAGGACCCAAAGTGTATATGAGGGATGTTCTCTACATGCACAGGGATTAAGAATATTTAAATAGGTGAAGTAAAATGTAATGATCAGTAGCTCCACAACTACTAATTTTTTTACTTTGGGGACCTCAATAAATAAACCAAGTTTTGAGGTTATTGCTTTTTGTGGGGAAGAGTTGAGTTCTAAATGATAGGAAGAACTGGTGTTGGTTTTGGAGCTGGCCCACTGATCTGGTAGACAAGTATCCCCATGTCTGGTTGGTAAGGTTTATGATCAAACAGAGTAGCTCTTAGTCCAGTAGATTAAAACTGCTCAGCTGAAGGCAAATAGAGATGTGCAAGTGTGTGAGGGAGAAAATCTTGATTAATATTTTGCTGTTTTCACCTAGGACTTTATTTTTGTAAATGGCTGAGCCTGTTGGGTGCCTGGCGTTTTGTCTTCATTAAAGAAATGCAAATAAGGAAGTAAACACACATAGCCCTGACACACCTGTTAGAGAAGAAAGAGGAGAAGAGAGCAAACAAGTCTAACTGCTTCATAGAAAAGGAGGCAAACCATTTTTAGTGGAAAACATTTAGAAGAAAACATTTTTAATGGATTTTAAAAGGAAAACCCAGATTATCTAAACATCCTTCCTAAATTCAGTATTGATATGAATAAGTTTAAAATTCTGTGAGTCTCCATTAGTTTTTCTAATATTTATTATGCCTTATTGAAGAAGTTGAACAGAGTTTGACTACACCTCCTTTTGAACATGTAGAAGTTATAGGTGCCTGTTCAGTGCCTCTGCTTGGGAAACACAAGTGGAAGTACTGGTAATGAACTGCTGCAGTCATTAGCAGACAAATTCATTTCTGTCAGCTGTTCAAAGATTACTCAAGAATTAGAAACTGGGTGCATGTTGTTCGTCAAAAAATACAGATTAGTCATTTGGTGATGCAGGTTGAAAAGGTGAGATTTTCCAGAGTATACTAACAAGAAAAATGAAAACCTGACCATGTTTATCTGCTGGTAGCTTCTTCCCATATAGTCAGATCACAGTTTAAAGTTAAATACATGTATAAAGACATAATTTCTTTCTGTTCTTAAAAGAATTGGCTTTTAAGACCCTGCAGTGGCTCAGAGAGACAGAAGCCTCACTTTACTCTGCTCACAGCTTGCAGGCAGCAAATGCCTTCCCCTCACCACTGGTTCATGTAAACCAGACTCGGGCTGTTTCTGCTTCCCAAAGTAGCCTGAGGGGAGGCTGTTGCTCAGAGCAACAGCACCTCTTTACCAGCTGCCAGATCCACTCCTGCCTGTGCCTATACACTATGCTGCTGCTGCCTCACTGCACCACCACCCCACCCCACCCCCACCCCGAGCTTTCCTGTAGTCTTCTCTTCCCCTCTGTTATTGCATTTCTGAGAGTGCATGTAATAGGTTATAACTATTTGCATAGGTAAAATACCAGTGTAGGGCCAGTACACTCACACACCTACATTCCACTGTCTATTGTATTAACAAGGCAACAGTCTACCGTAACTGTAGTGAAAGCTAGGAAAGACTAGTTTCTAGTGTTCTCCTTAAGGATCATTGTAGTAATTGGTTATTGCAATGCTCCTTAAGGAGAAAACTGCTACCAGATAGAAACTAGTTCTGGACTGGTCTGGATGATACAGGAATAATCTGCTCCCTAATGAAAGTATGAATGCAAGACTAAGTTATGAGGCTTTCTTACACAACTTCATTTGAAATATTATCTAGTATATATCTACTCTTGTATTTAACTAAGGAAATAGTTTTAATAAAATTAACCAAGCTCCTCCAGGTTTGCAGTTTGCTGAATAGCATTTCTCTCTGGGACAAGCAGGCATCATGAGGTGGGGAAAATACGTCAAATAACAAATCTGTTGTAGCAACTGACAACACTTCTGAATTCATACTATTTATTTGGCTCAATTTCTACAACTATATAAATCCCACAGGAAAAGCCTCTTTGCAAATTTTTCTGCATTTCACCATTGAGACCTTTTTCAGTTTCAGAACTCTCAACATTTCAGTACTGACTTCATAGTTTTCCAATTATTCTGTATATTACTTTCACTTCCTTAGCTGTTCCATTAAATGTCCTTTCACAGTTTATTTTTTTGCTTCTGTTCTGGGAAAAGGAAGGTTTGGGGAAATAGATCACTAAACCCACTGGCATGACTCAACCTGTGAATATCTCAATGTTTGGTAAACATTAGGTGTATTATTCTCAAAAGATCATTATGTGTTAAGTAGGTCTGTAGCTATTCTAGTGCTGTAGGAAGTGGACTAGCACAGCTTAAGCCAAGACCTTACAAATACAAAAAAATCTTAAAAGACCCTGCAAACCAGAAAGCCTGTCCCCTTACCTCAGTCCCAGATGTTCAGAAGGATGGATTCATCTTCCTCTTTTCCTTAAGGTAATATTTTGACAATGTGGGAGGGGAGGTTCAGGTAGCAAGTAAAGCCAAGGAATGGAAGGATGTAATAAAAAGCCTTGTAATAGCTTTCTTAGCAATATTTGCATTCATATGCTTTACTACATTTATAAGCAGCAGTACTGGTTGTACCTGCCTTTGGTGCTTGCCAGCACAACACCATGGTCCAGTTCTGAACACTCATTGCTTACACCTAGGAGCAAAGATGACTTAAGTAACACAATTCTGTGCTTAGCACCAGATTACATGTAGTCTGGATAAACAGAAATAATGTATTTCAAATTGCTTTCTAATCTGAATACTTATTTTGGTATTTTTTAAGAAGAGATTGCTTAACTGGAACAGTGAGCTCAGATTCCTTTAGCTAAAAGGTTAATCATTTTGTTATTTTTATGTTTTCTTTCAAGTCCTACTGCAATCGCCTAACAATTTACTCATTATTTTTATTAACAATCCTCCATTTCAAAGACCAGGAGGAGCTGGTCTACTAACTATTATTTTTAGTAGACCAGGGTGTTTTGTTAGCATTTCTACTGCTGGTAGGTGGGGAGTACCCTGATAAGTAGTACAAGTTAATATGTGGATACTCATCTTGACAAAAACTTTCCAGAATGAGTCAGTGCAAATGTGTGCAGCTGAGCACAACCAGCTAACCTCTCCCATTTCCTCAAATGTGAACACTTACATCGGTGAGCAGAAGCTCTCTGTATGAATGCTAGGATGAAGCGTTGCTTCACATGACACATTGATTACATTTGTGGTTCTGCTTCTTTCTTTTTTGTGAATTGGATCAAATAATGAGTGAAATTTAATTGGATCAAATAATGAGTGAAATAGTGAGCACACTGGTCATGAATTTAATTTCAATAATGCTGAAATGGTCAGCTAACAAACACCTTTTGAAGATTAAATGTATCTGCGTGGATTTCAGTGTAAAAGTTTCAGAAAGTTTCCTCTGTGCTTTTGTTCTTTGCTATAATCAGGGGGGTAAGATCAGTAGGGTCAACGCAGAATTAAAAAATCCAAGCTCAGGTTTCTTTGCTTTCTTAGATGATTTCTTTTCTAAGTACTAAGCAGTGTAAGAATGGCCACACAGATTTTTTCAGGAAAGGTACCATGAGTTGGCAAGGTATTGATATCTTCGTATTATGATATGCTATAAATTTGTTTTTAAGAACCATCAATATTTTAAAAGGTAAGTGCACTGGCTTGGATGCTGTGGCAGAGGGGTAAGCCCACTGATGGCTGCTGCTCAGCACCATAAAGGCAACCTCAGCTGGCTTACTTATTTCTGTACCTGCCCCCAGACATTCTCAGAACACATACATTTCCACACATGTGGACCAGTTTTCTTTTCAGAGACTTCCTGTCTTCTGTTTGCTGTTCTGTTTATCAAATGTGGAAAGTAGTTCTTCAAACTGGCGGATATAATTACTTTTGAAATTCTTTTTCTCTGTGCTTGCACTAAATCAATACACAATATTAATCACAGCTTAGCTAAAGCTTTTACTTCAGAATAGGAGTAACTACTACTGAATGAGAGAGTTCAGGTCTTCTGAGGGTGCCTGATATTACTTTGGCTGTTCAGTTTCACCCACTGCAGTCTCAAGCTGAGAATAAAAGCCTCTTTCACTCAGATGGTCTTATTTATTAATCTCTTGAAAGTTACCACAGGTATGTGCTCATAACTTTTCAACAGAACTGTTATTTTTCTCTAGTTTTACTCCTGTTCAGATTCCTTTAGGCAGAAGGAAAATGTGTGTCGTTGTATTCAGGCCTGTATAATTATTTTGCTTTGAATCCTCGTTTCCAGATTGAAGTGAACAGAAGTGACTTTAGGATCATGGCATAGTCAGTTGAGATGCCCTTTAACATCAGTGAATTCCCTTTGGATGGATTTGTCTGGGTTAGAGTCTCAAACTTGGGAGAGCTGAGGTGTTTACAAATGTTAGACGTATTTATAAGGAAAGATGTAGAAGCCAATCTATTCCATGAAAACAGACAAGAAACAATACTAGGAATTCACCGCTCAATGTGATAAACATTTTCTGAGGCTTACCTGCTCTAATTCAGGCAGTGGAGTGGTTGTTTTGCAAACTGAGGGGATGGGACATGGAGAACTTGTATTCCACCACAACCAGAGCAGAAAGTTGGCTAAATGGTATTTCCTGCATCCAAACAGCAGTGCCTCTCAGTTTGCCTCTCCTGTTTCCTTGAAGGGTTCACGATCACAGCATGTGGCAAATGTTTGTGATGCTGCGCCTAGAACAGCCAAGCATGACACAGTGCTGGATATAAGTACAGCCAGATGTGGTGCCAAAATGGTTAAAAAAGATACAATTGCTAACCATCTTCACTTTGACTAAGCCCTTACAGGGAAAATAATATATAATAAAACCATATTTTTCTTCTGGGCAGTAACAGTTCATTGAGAACAGATCTGACAAAATAATAGGTAGCCTAGGACTTAGACCTAAAAGTAAAATAAAGTACCCAGGAAAGCATCTGCAGAGACACAGTTCCAATTTTTAGGAAATCTATGAAAGAAAGATTCAAATCTAGATACAGAAAATCTCAGCTACCCCAGTGTGTCAGCAAGTGACCAAGACAACTGGGATGATTCATGACACATCCCCGTCCTTGAAGGGCACAATGATTGCCTCTTACTTACTATAGTTGTGAAGAAATAGTTGCCATTTGCTATAAACAAGTTTATTTGAAACCAGTATTTTAATATTTTATGTTGTGTGCAATTAATTTTACACTTAGCTTCAGTTTGATTCCTTTCTGGGCACCAGCATCCTCAGCTCTGCTGTTGTCTGTGATTTCCCTGCTGTTGCTGGCATGACCAGTGTCACTGCCCTCAGCTGGGCTTGCTGCTCCTGCAGCGGACAGAGCGGGAAGAGACATGGTAATGGCAGAGCAGTGGCAGCAGAAGGGCTGAGATGAGCCTCAGAGCAGGCATGTCTGTGCCACAGCCCTGCAGCTTTCTGGGCAGCTGGAGAGGGTCATTTCACATAATCACAGAATCATTTAGGTTGGAAAAGAATTCCAAGATCATCGAGTCCAATCTTTCACGAGTCACCACCCATTTTGTGGTTTTGTGGCTGAAGTGCTACTGTTGAGTGACCACTTGGGATGTTTTGTTTGGTTTGGTTTGGTTTTTTTCCTTTTGTATACAGAAAAAGAGCTAGCTTGTAATCAGGACAACAAAGTGGTTTGAAATTTAACACCTGGCTAAATCCAAATATCCTGTTGTTTTTTTGCAGTCAGCATGTTCAGCAGCATTCAGAAACACTGACTGAAGTCAGTGAAGACACTAGGGAGTCAAATGGTTTATTGGAGTGGGCCAGCACTGAGATTTAGTTTATTAAACCAAATTCATTGTCCACAGAGATATATATCTGAGTAATTTCAAACAAAAAAACTATCCCAGAAAGAAAAGGTGCTTTGTAAGAAATTAGATCAATAAAATATTTTTAATAATTTAATAATAATTATTTAATTAATTAATAATTTAATAATTTATATTTTTAATAATCCATTTCCTTAGGATTTCCCCATTGCTCTCACAAAGTTAAATTTAAATTGACCAATAAATGTAAAAAGCTACTACAGCCCTTTTATAGCCAGGAAGTTAAAGCAAATAGTGACGCTTCCGTACTGGTAGAGCATCTGTGGAACTGGAATTTCCTGATGACTCTTGGTTTGTAACTTACCAAACAGATTTTGTTTCTTTTTCAAAACCTGATCTGTCATAACAACTAGTCTAAACTTTTAAGGATTTTTTATTATGTAAATGAATTATTGGCTTTCCTTTTTGACCTCTGCTCTCCTATGAGTCTTAAACAAACACACTTTATCCTATGTGGCCTGAACTAGTAACCAAATGTCCAGCCAAAAAACCAATTGTATCTCAGCTTCAATTAAAGAGTTTAAAGCCAGAATAGGTCCTTTTCTGCATATAGGTAAACCAGCACTGTAATTGTTTATGTTGTACATCAGGATTTTCTAGTACTTCTCATTTACAATAGAATAAAAATAGCCTTGGATTGATTTCAATAGAGACAGATCTGGGATAAATCTTGTAAAGTGCTAAAGTCGGATGCCTCAAGGAAAACTTCAGGGGAAGTGAGCCTATATTTTGTGATATAAAGCTCTTCTTCACCACTGCTTTATCAAGATCTTTTTTTACTATAAAGAAATTGTCCTGATCTACTGATTACGAAATTCCAGATGCAAAGTCATGGAAAAATTAAAACCATGAATTATTTGTCTCTGGTTTGGTTTAGTTAACAAACATTAACATATCATAAAATCATAGAATTGTTTGTGTTGTGACCTTAAAAAATCATCCAGTCCCAACTCCCCTGCCATGGACTAGTGGACACCTTCCACTAGACCAGGTTGCTCCAAGCCTCATCGAGTCTGGCCTTGAACACCTCCAGTGACCAAAACCAGGACAGTAATTCTCTCAGTCTATGCATGGAACAAACCCTGAGAATACAAAGTACTGTTACCCAGCTGGAGCTAGTCAAAGGGTCTCATTCCCTGTAGGATACATCTGCAGGTATCTTTCTTTACCCTGGGTTTATAAACAAGATTGGGATTACCTAATATACCTATACAGGAGACGAGGTGAATCCTGGGAGTGCTAGAGTCAATGTAGAGCCTAAAGGTTTTTGAACAAGTCATCAGTCAACATAACGAATTACAAGTGGGTAACATACACGATACAAATTATAGGCACCAAACTTCCCAAAGATATTGCAACTGCTGACATGACTTCCCGTCATTTATTACCAAATGGAGAGAGAATGGGAGATGAAAATACACAAATGTTCAATTCTAAAAAATGAAATTAAGCCATGTAGTGTTCTCTAAGGCTGTTAGCATGTCCTTGCAGGGGCAAACAGGAAGGTGCAAAGCTAAAGACTGGTTGAGGCAAGTAGAGTTAAAATTACCTGTAGAATAGCAACTAGGAGAGGCTGGCGTGAAGTCCTCTTGCGCACCACACTACAGCCAAGTACTGTGACTTTTGGAGCCAAAAATGCATGTCAGGTGGCCTCAACAGTCCTGATGAGGTGACGGGTGAGATGGTGTCCAAGACCAATTTGTTCCAGACAGCTTGTTCCTGTGTTCAGAACAAGGCTAATAAACAGAGGACTTAAGAAATGTGAAAGGAAAATATGTTTCAAGTAGACGACACTTACCAATTCAGAGTAAACTAGGGGAAAAGTACTTGACATGCTAGTGGGTTTGGGATTGTGTTTCTTCAGAGGACCGTCAGTTTAACCTTGAATTAGATCCACTGAATGACGCGCACAGGTAAAGCAGGATTCAGTCCCTTTTTTTTTTTGACTGAACCCTAAACTGCAATCCATTTCTTTCCATAACTGGTCTCAAATATAAAACCTGCTACTCAGTTGCTACCCAAAACTACCTGATCTTGAGCTGCTCGGTACCTGTCTAGATGTTGCTCAAACCAGGATGCAGATATGGGTGAGACAAGTAAATCTGTAGGAATGGGGCTGAAGGGGATTTTCTTTTGCATTGGCACAACTGGACCTCCTTAGTATACAAGCTTGAATGTCTGCTCTGTTGAGCAGGATATTCACCTACAAATACCCTTCTTAGGCCTTGAGCATTCAGACTCATATGTCCTCTTCCATGGAAAGTGTCCTCACCACTGGGAGAAGGTTAGGCACAGGGCTGCTCTTCTGTTAGTCTTGTATGTGGAATCAGGTATGGCATGTGAAATAAAAAGCAGTGCAGGAGGAATGGGGAAAAGTTTTCTTCCTGTTATTTTGTTCTTTCCAGGGTTTCTTAACAGAGTGCGACCACCTCTGGCACTTGAAAAATTATGTATTGTACAGTGCAATGGAATCTCTCTTTATTGGCAAGACATTCTGCCTGGGTTTTAACTTTTTTTGTGTTTGCACAGGTATGTGTCTATCTAAACACAAACACAGATTGCTGTACTTCTCTTCCGTTTCTCTTTTAGGAAGACAGTAATACTATTTAATGGCCTAAATAAAAGTTTTTCATCTAAAAATGCATGGGTTTTTTTAAATTAACTGCATAAAGGTCTACATGAATGAAGTCATAAATTCACTGTTTCAAATACGTGGTGAGAATAATGTACTAATAGATTTTTAAATGCCTTATTTTTAATTTATGTGAGTGGCTGCCATTACAAAAATTGCATGTCTACATGTGATATTACATGACCCTGGAAGGACTGGAATAAAGTAGAAGAATTTGAGAACATTTTACTGGTGAAAGAATAGTGAGATGGGGACAGCTGGCTACTGTTAGCTAATAAGGCTTCTGTTTGAAAGTTTTCTGGTACTGTTAGACACATCTCAATTGGCTCTGTTGCATTGAGTCAGTTAACACCTTCTCTAAAGAAATATTCTGTGGGGTTTAACGTTTCCTTAGTTGTGGTGACAGAACTAAGAATAGACTCCTTGAGTCAATGCTACTGTTAAACATGAGCAACCTAGCTGAGGAAAGATAACATAAATTAAAACACAGATATGATGTGTTTGGTGGATTAGCTTGCCAGCAGTGTATGGCTGTAACCCATCTCTACTATCATCAACCTTTTCCATTTCTGGTGAATAAAAATTATTTTAAAACTTACACTAATTCTTAAGGTATCTAGAATTCTCTGATTTTTAAATCTGACAAGGTACGTGCCTTTTTTGGAGTGGAGATGGGGGAAATTGATCTTTACAAGGTGAATGCAGCATCAGTCCACAAGAAATGCGAAGCACCTTGTCCCCCAGCCTGGTGCCCTCCTGGGATGCAGGATGCACAAGATGTCTCCTCTTTATTTTCACCTCTGGCTGCCCACTAGGCCAAGGCCACTCTAGTGTTCACTATGCCTGAGTGGCCACTGCCAAACATGTACAGCCCCAGAAACCATCGTGCTGGGGACCAGTCCCCTCCACTAAGGCTACCTGAGAGTAAATCTGCAGAGCTGGCAGTAGCGGGAGGGCTGGGGCAGTGTTGCCCATGTCCATGACTCTCCCTCAGACCTGCTTTGCTATGACAGTGCATTTTCTGATCTATATGCAAGAGAAAGAAATTTTGACACCCAGACCTCTTTGCTGATGCTGGGTTTGTGCTCTTGTAATTCATTAACAGCGGACCAACATTTTGAAATCACCTTTATGCTGAGGATACAGAGGATAAGGTGGTTTTCTTGTAGTATAAGCACATAATGTAGTTTGATCTCCATTTAGTGCATATGAATTATCTGGAATATATTTTAATACAAGTTGTAATGACTGTACTTCTCATGACAAAAATGTCTGGATTACAGTATCTCACAAATCACCATAGTAAGCAGGGTGTGTGTTTCCAAAGAAAGAAAAGCTGCCTTAGCTGTCTGGTAGTAATAAAACTAAAAATTCAATTTACTTTACTTTTAGGTCTAAAAAAAGACTAGGTGAAAAGGTGCTATGTAGTGGGTACCAGAAGGCTTCCTGCTATGATTTAGGCAAGGAAATAGATGCATTGTGAGAAAACACTAGAATATGACTGCACATGATTGATATGTGATGCTTAACTTCCTTTCAAATTTCAGATGAAAATGAGCATCCCGATCTGGACTGTTCTGTCTGTGGAGCTATCTCAGCTTTTTCTGGTTAGTTAAAGTAAGTGTGAATGGCCTCGTTTCAGAATTAAATTTTAAAAAGTATAAAGGCATTATTACAGTGAATAATTTTCCACAAGGAAAGGTTTTCCTAGATAGTTGTTCCATTTTAGGCAAGCTAGAAATTTAACTTTCCAGGGAGGAAAAGCCCGAGATGTGTAGGGTTTAGAGGGGGAGGAATTGCCCCCCGCCGCCCATCTCTCGAGGTCAGAGACGGGCGCCGGAGGCCCCGATGCCGGCAAACAAAGAGGAAGCAGCACGCAGGGAGTCCAGCAGCGAAGAGAGCTTTATTCAATTTTCCCGCAGCTTATAAGGCTGCCGGGAGGGACGGGTTTTACCGATCAGCCAGCCAGTGACAGGAGTCAATAGAGTAACCATGGGAACCCAGGAACCGGGGATGGACAGGTGAGACAACCAATGAGACCACAGGATTTACATACAAGTCTTTCTGAAAGGATTTTATTCCCATTTACTGTCAAATCTTCTGGCACTGCCTGATGTCATTCATACAGAATGCATGCATGCAACTCTGCAGGCAGAAGGAGACTGTGTTAGTTGTTCTTGGGAACACAGTGTAAACATTTTAACTTTATTTTGTTTTAGTTTTATTACCATGTGCTGTTTTTAACTCCTTAGAGTCATTTTCGTTTAGACTTCTGGTTTTGCCTTGGAGATGCAGGTCTGTTACCATCCCAGTAAGAAAAGTGATCAGATGTAGTAAGTTCCCAGTAAGAAAAGTGATCAGATGTAGTAAGTTATCACTTGTAATGTTATTTATTAGTGCTCACACATGTGCAAGACACCCTGCAGACCCTATTCATGGCAGAGAGAACAAGCCAGTCACCCCTGTCAGTCATTCAGGCTGTTTTAGGATCTCCTAACAAGAATGCAACTGTATTCATAATTTCTACTGTCCAAAGACAAAGACGTTCTCCACAGAATTTCTTGTGCCCTGTTAAAGACAAGGCTTTATCAACAGTGCTGAGTGGGAGCTGCTCACAGGCTTCTCCAGAACCAAGCAAACGCTGTGTTGGAGGAAGGTGTGGGGCATGGTACGACATGGGACAGCATGGCAAGGCACGGCATGGCATGACAGGGCACAGCACAGAACTGCTCAGTGCAGCATGGAAGCCAGACTGGTCACATAGCACCTGTCTGAGATAGCTGTGGTGTGACTCACTGGCTTCAAAATGCACCCAGTCAGGATCATTACAACTTCTGTTTCCAGAAACTTGTAGTTTCCCACAAGTAAAATTTTAAGTCATTTATATATACAACACTTCAGCACAATAGTGCTAGACAGGATGATTACAGACCAACAGACAGAGCAGACAACTTTTTAAGATGTCAAAACCTCATTACAACAGTTTCCACCATATTCTGCCATGTTACTATTGTTACCCCCTTACTCGTTTTTCTGTTTCTACCTTCTGCTTGCTCTTGTCAGCCTTCCTGTTTTCCGATTCTTTTTTAGCATGTTCCCAGTTCCAATCTATTTTATTACACATTATTTTCTCATTATGTTCTCCTCACTTTACTTGCCACAGTAGGGCGTTTGAATAAAGTTACAGTGAAATCAGTGTGATATTTTACTGCCTTTTATTTCCTCTGGACAAGTCAATATTTAACTCTAGTAAAAGTCATACTGTAGCTAACTTTTTTTTCTTCTTGCCCCCCCCCCCCCCCCCCCCCCCCGTCCCCC
>VYXB01003814.1:153244-181018 GCA_013397135.1 Pachyramphus minor
CCACTATGTGTCCACTGATTATGTGTTCACTGCCAGGACTCCATAAAAAGTGAATGGATCTATGCCATTTTCTTTTCTATACTACCGTGTTCCCAAGCTTTACATGAGCTTCTCTATCCACTTTACTTCTTCACATGTAACACTGCATGCTCTGTCCCTTCTTACCACCTCCCTACTATGTGGAAAAAAGCAAGTGCTTGTGCTAAGTATAGTCTCATCACTAGCTCTGCTTTTCACTGCTTATTTTTAAAACTTGTTTTTGGCTTTTTAAAGTTAATGTAGACAATTCCAATTTCCCTACAAGTCACTGTGCTTTGCAAACCTCTGCTGATGTTCTGTCTCTAGCAAAAAATGTACTATGTGAACCCTCATATAATACACTGTAGATCCACTGAAATGACATCACAGGGCCTCAAATCTGCCCAGCAGCTGGACTCCCTGTGGTAGGAATAACGTGATTATGTGCACTGAGCAGCTGAGAAACCAGGATTTGCATGTTGAACTTCAGCACTGTAATCTATTCAGTGAGAAAAAATGCAAAGGTCCTCTTGACATATACATAAATGTTTTTTGACAATGTTTTATCCAATCCTTTTCTGCAGATTCTCATTAAACACTGAGGATGAAATTTTATTCTTCAATTTTTTAAATAAAGACAGAAAATCTTCTATGTGATAATAGAGAAGACATTTAAAAGTCAGGATAGTAAAGGTTGGGCTTTTTATTCCAGCTAAGATTCATTTGCATAAGCATTTTGAGGTTGATAAACTTTTCTTTCTGAAACTATGCAAAGTCCAGCCTACTGTAACTTGTATTGCTTTGGTGTGTTTTCCTAACTTCTCCTGTCTAGCATTTTTCAGATGTCAGTTCTTGAGACTTACCATCAGTCTGAGCCACCCTCACTGCTTGGTAGTGGGCCTCTGATAGTGGTTGGTTTGTACCACAACCTCAGAGAAAGACAAAAGAAACCTGACAACAGACAGAATGACACTTCCTCCTTAGGAGTTAGGAAGTGTGGATAGCATGCAATATCTGCTCAGAGATCTTCAAACATCAGTGAAGATGTACATTGGGCTGCATTTAAAAGTTTTTTTCCAGAGAGATATTGGCAGCATGTGTGTGATTCCCTATCTGCATGGGGCTGGCAAAGGCAATAGATAATATGGAGAAGGGGTTGGTTTGCATTTACAGAGCTGGTGACTTCTTCAGAGAAGAGATCAAATTCTTGTGTGGACAGAGACATGTATTTCTCATTCTTTAAAAAGAATGTGTGCTGCTTGTCTGAGAGAGAGGGGAGGGGAAGAAAAGGAAAGCTTTCTGACATGCCTGCAGCAGTATCTCTTTGTGCAGTCTTAAAAATTAACTAGGTGCTGGGCTGTGTAGCATGGGCCAGGCCGGGGGGAAAGACACGTGTAAATCCACATGTTTAGGCAAAGGATCAAAGTCTAAAGGTCCAAAGAATATGATAGAAGATGCCTATAACTTGAGGTGTAGTGGGTTATGGATGTAATTTTGAACAGAACTGTTCAATGTGGTACATTAGGTGCGTTCAATTCTTTTTGAGAATTGGCCAAGGCTAGTGAATCATAGTCCTTTACTGCAGCTTGAGCAATATCAAATATGGAAAAGAAAACCGGAGCCAGTGCTGTTTATGTTAAAAAACAGCTTCATGTTCCCTTTTTGTTGCTGATATTTTTCCCTTCCATCACCTTTGCCAACAATGACACAGAGCACTCAGTAGAAAGTGAAATCATTTTGGTGGAATAATTTTTCCTTTTTTCCATCAGTTAAGGAAAGTAGCTCTTAACAAACATTAACTAAATACTCTCTTCTGCCAAAAATCATTTATACTACTCTAACCCCAATGCCTTTATATAAAGAATACTACTACCACTAGTATATTCTAAAGTACAGATTTTAAGATAAGATTTTGCATCGGATTTTTAGACTATTAGATTGTTAGGCCATTAGATTGTTAGATTATTAGGCATTAAGTTCCCATCAAGGGCCTCCATAATGTAATTTCTCTGTCTAAACTATTCAAAGTATAAGCTCCTGTCCAAAGAGACTACAAGCTGCACCAACACAAATGCCTCTAGCCTTTTTTATCATTCTTTTTAAAAGTACCATACAAGTCCAGATATACACGTTTTCCTCGGCAAGACAATCAATCTTTAAATGGCCAAAAGCCAAATATATTCTTAGAGCAGCACACAGGAGAAGATTGACTTGATTGGGCAGATTCCTCTTTGTGTCCAAAGGGGAACTTGTACCAGAGTACAATTTTTTCTAACTACACTCCAAGAAAATGTGTTATGGAAAGCTTCATCTGGGCTAAGTGATTCTCTGAAATGCAACTGCCAGTAATGGGCAGATACCTTTACATTACTAGCAAGCAGTGTGCCTACCTTAGAGTGAAACTGCCAGTCATGTAAGCAAACATTTGACATAATTTCATCCCCAAGAGATATGGCAGTGTTCTTGGGAAAGGGATACTAAATTAAAAATAACAGAGCAGGTGAAAAACAAGCAATATGTTGGAACTTCGTGGGGACTGATATTTAAAGGAGATGTCAGAGTGGGTATGTGCAACATGGAAAAATTAGTTTCAGCAAATCTCAGGTATTACATATTATTTAAAACACTTGGTTTATAAGAAATGGGCTATCTGACTATGGAAATATTTTTCTTCAGCTCTCATTGCTTTGGAGTGGTTTTATAACTGTACAACTGCTGGAAGAATATAGGAAAACAGTTATTTGGACTGGTGTGGAGTGCAGCAGTCTCCAGTCCAAACCCTTGCCCAAGGCTGAGTTGTGGGATCAGATACAGTTGCTCAGGGCCTTATGTAGCCAGGGTTTGAATTCCACAAAGGGCAGAGATGGCACAGCCTCTCCAGGCAGCCTGTTCCAGTATTTAGTTACCCTGCTATGAAATTCCCCATGCTGGCTTGTCTCTAGCTGGAAAGTCTCCTGTTTCTACTTGTGACCACCACTGACAAAAATGCCTGGCCCCTGGCAACCTCCTTGTAGATAGAGCAGACACCTCAAAGCTGCCCTCCTCCAGACCAGCTTGCTGCCTTTCCTCACAGTCTGTTGAAGCCTTGCTCATGTGCATCCAGGCTAACATCATCTATTGCTCTCCTCTCATCCACAAAGCCACTTATTTTACCACAGATGGTCATCCATTGGATCAGGCATCATTTAGTCAATTTCCATCTTCTGCCTTGTGTGCTCATACATGCCCAAGAGTTCTTGCTTCACACATGATTTCTCCAGGGACTGAAAATGAGGGAACCAGCCTGTAGTTTGTTCCTCAGATTGTTCCATTTGCCCTTTCTTAAAGATGGGTACAACATTTGCTTTGCCTTGGTCATTTGGGACTTCCTCCAACCTCCATGACCTGTCAGAACTGAAGGACAACAGCTGTTTGAGGATGTTAGATAGCTCCCTTAACATCCTTGGGTACAGACCAACTGGTGTCAGGGCCATGGGAATGTTGACTTGAAAGCCACCTCAGCCTCAGTCACTAATTCATTGCCCTCCATCAAACAGCTGGTCCAAATATACTGTTTAACCGCTACTAGCTGAAAAGCAATTGGTGACACTAGCATCTTGGACAGAGCTATGAGAAATATTCTGATATCTTGATTGTGATTCTGTTCCACCACAACTGTCACTTTCCAGCATTTTTTGCTCTTAACATAGTTTTAATTTCTTGAGAGACTGTTCAAGTCTATTCATCTTAAGATGTTGCAAGGTAGCCTTGTAGAGGATTTCCCCTCTCATTAAAAAAATTTCTACATGTGAACATTTTTAGCGCTAGAAAGATGCTTAGTTGGTGAAAATAATTTCAGGTTCTCATAGTTTCATGTTCTCATAGTTTCATGCAAATCAACTGAAGTGCACGGATTACACAGCTGAGCTGCAGTTTAGCAGATTTAATACTTTCTGAGTGTTCTTCAGGTTGCTCTCAGTACCTCTTCAGTAAAAATTCAACCTTCAAAAGTCAAGAAGGGCAAAAGGCCTCTATATTGACTGCAGATTTTGATACATTCATAGGTAAAAGCAATGTGACTTCCAAACCCTACTAGTATGTATTTCAATACTGGTTTAGCTAGATCTGAACAATATTGAGATTATCTGAGATAGATCAGGGACATTTAGGAACAACTCCTCGTTCACAGAGTATTTGTTTTAAGAATTCTGATGACAACTGACCTTGGCAGTGGCAGCTAAGGAATTTTCATTTAAAAGAAAGCCATGAATCTTTTAAACTATTCTCTGACAAATGAAAGGCAGACATGCATAAGCAATTATTCTTAAAAGGTTTTGAGATGCTGGATTTACTAAAAAAATAAGCTAAAAATTAGTTTCCAAGTAAGAAACAAAGTCAACCTTTATATACAGGATCTGATCCATTCTCTAGGTCCTGGGAAGTATTTAGAAAGATTTCAGCTGCTGAAGGAAACCTCTTTTCGTCCCCACCCCCCACCCCCCCCCGTGTATCTGAATATATGATTATTGCATCATTTTAGGAAGATTTTCAGATAATCCACCAAAGGATTCTTCTGCTTATGTACACAGCAGAGGAGACTTAACACCATATTTTCAGTCTAGATATTGCTGGGACCTTGCAGGTGGAAAGCTGGGAGTGGGGGGACAACAGCCTTCAGGACAACAGCAGTGAAGTACCCTTACCATGAGTAGGATCTGTAAACTCATCTGAAAGTAGTTTCACTGAAACTTCACTTTTCCTTCTACCTTGACCACCGGAAGTAACCGGAAGTAGCAAGGTCTGCCAGTGTTTCTTTCAGATGTGTCCTCTCTTCATGGCAGGAGGAGAAAAGAAGGCAGAAAACCATGAACCAAGGAGACAAGGGTAGGAGAAATCTTGTATTCTCAGGAAGGAGAAAGCCTATGAAACTAGAGATACTGAGTAACAGACCTCCTTCTCTGTCCACTGAGTTACCTAAGCAGTCAGAAAAGGTTAAAAAGTAGCAAAGGCAAAATGCTTTGACTAGTTGCTTTGAAAACATAGTGAACTTTCTCTTCAGCCCTTCTGGTTTTGGTCATTTGAAAAGAATAAGAGTTCTTCAGAGGTCTGTTGCCCTGGGGAGCAGGGACATTATCTCAGTTAAATATTTTGTTTGCTGAGTTTCCTGGCATGGCAGCTATTCAAATTAACTTTAGTGGGGAAGAAAGAGGAAGAGAAGAAGGGAGAGTATGTGTGGTGCTTGTATTTTAGCTTCCATTATAACTGCTTTAAGATACAAAATAGTTTTATACTCTGGATACTTATTTTTTCATTGCTGTCTAATTGTTGTTAAGGATTTATATATCTCATAGGCAACAACTGCTCAGTGCTATGGTGCAACAGACTCTCAGGAAAGAATTAATGCTCCTGGTCTCACTGCCCCTGTATAGGTTCACCTGGGATTGCTCTAATGTAAAAGCAAATCCCCTCTGCTCCTGGGGGCCCTGGTAGCAATAAGAATTGAATGGGTCAGGATGCAGGGCTTACAAGTGTATCATATGTTAATTCATAAGAGCACCTCCTTGCTCTGCATGCTTGGCAAAGATATGCCACGCAGGTACCTACAGCAGCACAGCTTGTTATGTTGTTAAAAACAGGTTTGCTGATTTTTTCAGATCTTGAAAAGGCATAAAGGGTGGCTGGGACTATCTCAAAGTTAAGGTCAACAGCATTTCAACTCCTGCTTGTAGATGAGGTAAAAATCAACCTAATAATTTAGTGGTTCAAAGATGTAATCAAGGTTTAACTCCCTGGTGAAAGTAACATGTTTAATTAACAACAGTCTGTTGTTAAATGGGATTATGAGCGTTACCTACAGATATGTGATGTGTACTCTTTCAGTATGTTTTCCACTTTAAACTGATTTCACATCAACACTGGGAAATCCCTGTTTCCACCATCACTAATGCAATTCACACAGCTGTTGCCAAAATATACTAAAGACTCACTTGTAACTGTTCATGCTAAGCCACAACTGTCACTTTCCTTATCACACACCACTTGGTAAAACACACTTTGAAGCCTTATGACCATTTCTGCTCCCCATTCCCATGTGTAGAAAAGACAAGTTGGCTGAAAGGAAGAGAAATAAAGGGGTTTGATGTAGACAAACTATTTCATTAAAGATAGTGAAGATTTTAGTAACTAGACATTTTCTGGTAAAAGGTGTCTTAAATACTGTCTATTTAAATGAGATAATGAGGGGGTAAAGTCCCTCATTAAAAATTTAAAAAAAAAAATAGAGGTAGGCAAGATTAGTATGATTTCATGGTACTATATACTTTTTGAAAAGTATAGCCAGATCTGTCATAAAAAGGTTCCAGCATCCTGTTTTGCAGTATGTGACATGGATTTTAACAAGTGGCATCTGCTTAAGGCCCATTCTTGCATGTTCTGCTTAGTGGAATTTTTTTTCATCTTTTGCACAATTTAGGAATTTTTTTGAGGAATCTTAGAAAGGGGTTTTTTTGAGTAAAACAAAATATATTTTAAATATGTTGGTTTACTTTAAGGACTTGATTGTGTTGTTTTCTTGCGAAGCTCTACTACAGGTATAGAAGATAGACAAACTAAAACAAATATTGGCAGATCCTAGAAGAATGTAACCATGTTTAAGACTCCAACAGCAAAACTCACTTTGAGAGCCACAGTACTTAAATGAGGGCAGTGAGCAATATATTCCCCTGTCTGAAGATAGTGAAACACAAGGCAAGGCAAATAAGAGAGACAATGCAAATACAAAGGACCTGTGTGAGGTTATCGGCTGATCCAGAAAAGAAAAGAAATAAAAAAAAAAGGGGGGAAGGGAAAAAAAGGAAAAATAAAGGGGGGAAACACAAGAATAAAAAACCCCAAACTGTTATTTGTATGCAAAGAGTAAGAAACTGACTCATTTCAGTAATGAAACAGAAAAACTCAGGATACGTATTCAGGATACACATGAGGAAAATAACATAATGTCCATTCTTGAAAGCTGAGGAAGTATATCTGGAAAAAGTTGAGTGGCTTGATTTGGAATAAAGAACCTAACCTAAAGGGTATTGCTTGTTATGTCTGCTAAGGCACCTACAGGGCTCCTTGTCTGTCAAAAGCAGGTTGCTGTTAATTTACCATACTATAGTCTAGGGCATTAAAATGCCCTAAAATGATCTACTGGAAAGAAGAGAATTTGAAAACTATGGAAACTTATCTAGATTACTGAAGTGTTGAGCTAAGGATGAATGGAATTGCTAACAGGAACTGGGAAGCCATTTTATGTAATAAAATTTTCCATATTTTAATTAATTGAAGAGGTACTCACTACAATATTTTATTTATTCTGTGACTAAAAAAAATCCACCACTAACATTTTCAAGAATAAAAGAAAATACAAATTTTAAAGTGAAATATTGCAAGAGAACTTAAATTAAATAATGTTTATTATTTTTAAAGACTGTCACAGCCATTCAGAGCTAAGCAACAGTAATTATATCCTTCTTATCAGCACAGTACATGTTGAAGCAAATGGCCTCTGCTTTCATTTTTATCTTGTAATGAGTTCATGTTATAACATAGCTCAATTTTTAATTCTCAGGCCACTTGAAAATGCACCAAGTAATGGTGATCTGACTAGTGACCTTAGTTATAACTGCAGTGTTCATCTTGTAGATTTTCTGTCATTTGTGCTAGATGGGAAGGAACGAGAGCCAAACACATGCTCCCTGTCAAACCAAACCTCAGGCAGGAAGGACATGAAAGCACAAGTATGAGGTTCTGGGATCGAATTAGCCTTTGATCCCAAAAGGCTTTCAGCCTGGTGACCCTTAGTGATACAGGATACTATGCTACCACAAGTAATTTCAGTAAACCAAGCAAATTTTTGTTGTTATTATTATTAATGCCACTCAAAATGCTTACATGTTAAATGAGAACTGAACTAGAGCAGTGCCTTCAAGGCACTGAGCTCTTGTGGGAAAATCTGGTATGAAAAATTAAATGGCAAGTTAGGGGATTTTGAATAGCACACATGGTACTTCAACACTTTCAGAGGCTATTCATTGCTTCCCAGCAATGGTGGTGAGCTGGATTGAGAAACTGAACCAGAAACAGAAAACACAGAAACATGAAAAAAGTAAAACAGAAAGGGAAAAAGAAAGGAAAAGGGTTATTCAGTAGGCAGAATGCAAAGCAGTTTCCTTCCCGGCTGCCCAAAGGATAACAGGATCACTATGTGAAGGCTGGTGTAAGCTGGGTACGTGCAGCAGGAACTGGAAAAAGCAGGTATTCTAGAGTGCCCTGGGCAGCACCATAGCTGAACCCACCATCAGAGTTTTAATTTTTAGTGCTCTATCCTCTGTCGAGATTCCAAGTTCAATCCATCTTGCCACAAGTCTATGTGTTGACTTCTTTCCTGATTCGGAGACTGAAGGTGATCAGAGTAAACTAGCAGCCTTCTTGAATTAGATTACTACTGTATTCGGAATTAATGGTTGATGTAATTATTAAGTTTTTAATTTTTGGCTATTCCTGACAAGAACTCTGTGTCTTCAGGCCAGCATCAGTGAAGCATTTTTCTCTCATGTTCACTCACGTCAGTGTTAGACTTTTGTCTCAGTTTTCTACTAGACACTTAGAAGATTGGAGTAAGTTATACAAAAAAAACCCCAAAACAAAGTGCAGATATCGGTAAGGGAAATAATCTGGATTTCAAGTTTTATTGGTATCTGATTCCATGATGATTATTTTGGCTAGGTTTCTCAGCAGATTCAGTGAAAATCAATCTTCCAAAATGTGGAATATGTCAAGATTATCTTAAGTCAGGATGTTCTTTGATGTAAGATCTTCAGAAACTTTCACACCTAATCAGCAAGGAATGAGACCCTGAGATTAGCTCAGTTGGTTAGAGAATGTGCTAATAACACCAAGGTTGTGGGTGTCATCCTTGTATATGGGCCATTCACTTAAGAGTTGGGCTTGATGATCCTTGTAGGTCCCTTTCAACTCAGAGTATTCTGTGAAATGGAATAGGCAGCAGTTAGCAACTCCTACTCATGGACATCCTGGAACTAACAAGCTTTAAGAATGTAGTAAATCAAGATGTTGATGTGTGTACATATTGCTAACTTGGCAAAATATTCAAGGTCCATGTATCCTATAGCTGAACGGTGTTCCTTATAAAACTCATGCCTACAGGTCAAAAAGACCCCTGCCCCATGAAGACCCCCTTCCCTGAGCATGTATAGGTGTTATGTAACTTGTATGGAAATTACTAACCAATCATAATAGAGGAGATGTACTTGGAAAGTTACTAACTCTGAACTTCTGTGTCTAAATAATGGCATGAAAAGTCTGGAGGATCATGCTTGATTTGTGGACCACCACTGAGCAGACCTCTGACATAAACAATCCATGTCTCTCTCAAGTCTGTAATTATTGGCTTGTTGCACACNGTGTACATATTGCTAACTTGGCAAAATATTCAAGGTCCATGTATCCTATAGCTGAACGGTGTTCCTTATAAAACTCATGCCTACAGGTCAAAAAGACCCCTGCCCCATGAAGACCCCCTTCCCTGAGCATGTATAGGTGTTATGTAACTTGTATGGAAATTACTAACCAATCATAATAGAGGAGATGTACTTGGAAAGTTACTAACTCTGAACTTCTGTGTCTAAATAATGGCATGAAAAGTCTGGAGGATCATGCTTGATTTGTGGACCACCACTGAGCAGACCTCTGACATAAACAATCCATGTCTCTCTCAAGTCTGTAATTATTGGCTTGTTGCACACTGGGTAATGAATCTGATTGTGTGGACAACACTGATGTAAGTTCGATTGCTTTCCTTACCCACTATAGCTGGTGGTGATGTTTAGTTGCAATACCTTTAATTTATCTGGTAATTTCCTTTGGCACATTTGGTACTTGATCAAGAAATTTTTTTTTCAAAAAATGTCTTCCTAGACCATTTAAATTCTGCTAGATCAGGGTGTCTCTTTTCTACATTTTTGGAACGTGGGGGTTTTTGTAGTTCATTTTCCCCAGAAGAAAAAGAAATTTCCCCTTATCTTATGGAAAATGTACACTAAACAGTAATATTCTCCTATTTTTCCTTCTGTAGAGAAGATACAGTGAGCGTACACAGGATCCATCTTGACTTTCTAAACAGTAACAATTGAAGCAGGTAGTCAAGCAGCATCTTCACTATTTATAGTAGCAGTATCATTAACAACAGAGATATAGACAGGCATTCATTGTTTAAGTAAGTACAAAGCAGGCTGAAAGAGGGGCGTAAAGGGGCTGACGGTCTAACTGTCTAGAAGATTTCAAGCAATTGAGTCAGCAGTCCATCCTGTGCTTAGAACATTTTATTACTGATCATCAGTTTTTTCAGTCTACTTGAACTAGTAGTTCTGGTCTCATAGAAGCTAGTCACATAGCTTGTCTTTAGGTGCAAATTCTTAACAACAAACAGCTTCCTTTCTGCTAAAAATACAGCATGACTTCCTGGAACTTCCCAATACTATATGCAGTGAAGTTAAATCTTTTTGTAGCTTGTGCAAAGGTGGTAAAGCATAACTGTCTACAAGAGCATTCTTTTTCTTGGCAGAAAAGCCAAAGGGTGGGGAAGACAGGGAATTTTCCTCAACTGCCTCAGCTCACAGGCTTTAATTACCTGTTAACCTGAAACTCTCTGAAGTCTCCCTAAACAGCTTTCAGGTGGTTTTGAAGGCAGGGGTTGGCAAGAATAGGCTCTACTTCAGATTAAGTTGTTTGCCTCCCTAGCTATTTGCATGATGAACAGCAAGCAGTTCATTATGTTAATGTCTAAGTATTGAGGCACACCTTAGGAGAAACATCATGACAAATCACCTTTGTAAGAAACAAATACTACCATTACAGCAACAGTTGAAAAAAAAAAATTTGGCTATTTGGCCATTTGGTAGTGCCTCAAATGAATTCCACTGTCATCTCAGGAGTAAGATGAGACACCTGGCAGTAACTATGCCTGACAAACCTGAATTGATATAGAAAGAAATAATATCATCCCCCACAACATCCTGTTATTTCACCCCCACGCTTCTGTGCCACACTGCAGCAGCTAAACTAAGCAGGGACCTAACTGGAACAAAAATCATACAGGCTTCTTCTTTTCCCTTTCACCAAAAGATGCAAATAAATACACTGGCTAAACCTAAACAAGCACAGACACATGAATGAATGGACATATGGATGTAAGGTAGGACTTACCTTAGCTGCAGCTTCAATTGTTTGGAAACCTAGAGTAAAAACATTTTAGATCTTCATCATTAGGATTTTTTAGTGGTGCTTTTAGAGGTTCTTCTATGGTGGGAAGAGGCAATATCATTTAGAAAAATAACTTTATTTTTCTGTATTCAATGTTAAAATAATCTGGAATGCAAGTTGAGCTTGACAAAAAGCACAAACCAGCAGTTCCATCAGTGACATTTAGACACTACTGTAGTTCTTTAAAGTTTTTGAGAAATTTAAGGCATTTTGGATCCAAAAGCAAGACTCCCAATACAGCAAGAAGTAAAATTACAAGTCTAAATCTCATCAGGCACAAAACTGAAATTTCCCTGAGAAGATGTAATTACAAACTAGTGTATAAACTTTATATAACAATATCAGGGGGCTTTCAGAGTACAAAAGCAAGATTTGGCTACAAAAATTTATATGCAATTCCTTAATACTCAATGCTAAAGACAAAATTTTCAAGAGGACTAACAATTACATGTAATAGAACTGCAGCAAGCAGATTTAAGTTAAAGGATGAAAGCTGGCTTTGCATATCCCCTTTTGCATAGTTTTCAGGTAATTTCTAATGTTATATTCCTGAGATCTTTCAGTACTGAGTATG
The DNA here is from genome assembly GCA_013397135.1 of Pachyramphus minor. Taxonomy (NCBI): domain Eukaryota; kingdom Metazoa; phylum Chordata; class Aves; order Passeriformes; family Tyrannidae; genus Pachyramphus; species Pachyramphus minor. Next base: position 165,141 of record VYXB01003814.1, read on the forward strand.
AAGTCTGTGCAGTCCAGCTGCTTTTCCCCCCAACCTTTCATCTTTCTCTTCCAGCTAGCATTGCATTCATGGGGAAAAAAAAAGGAATAACCATGAATAACATGCATTTCCAAGCCTTAAAACAAAGGAAATCCATTAAATCTATTAATTTCCAAGCCTTTAGCCTAAGGAAATCCATTAATTACACCTTCTAGATAATAAATATGCCAAATAGTTGGCTTTCCAAAAGTTGCTGTTCTGAAGCTCTGAGCCTCAGTGTGCAACACAAGGGATCCCCGTATTCACTTGAGACGTGTCTTTTCTCCCCCTTGTCCATGGACAAGGCAGGGAGGGCATCAGCACCAACACACCAACATGGTTTATTATATCCATCATCAGCATCACCACCATCGCTTTTATGTGTCAAAGTACTCTGCAGTATAATACCTGTAACCTATGTTTTGTAACAGGAGCATACAGTATTTCACTTCTTTTGCAAATACAAAGCCTTGTGTCGCAAATACTGTTCCAAACATTTCACTGCAAAAGGGTCAACATCAGTGTCAAACTTATTAGCAAAGAAGTGGTGGTTTCGTAGCATCCAGTTCAAGTCTCCGACCCCAAAAACACAGACAGAGCGAATGTGAACTCCACTGCATGGTGGGTACGGTGCACCTTTGGACACGTCACCTTCAAAGTACTGCCACTTGACAAACCTGGCCAGTGCATTCATGTCAGAAACGTCATACTTGCCACTAGAAGAAACTGCACCTGGGACATCAGGGATTCTCTGAATTGTTGCCCACAGGTACTCATCAGGGCTGTAAGTATCTTTTGCCCACTCAATGAACTTAAGTATTTTGCTGCTTTCTAACACATATTGTACAAATCTTCTGCTAACTACAAAATAGGCACTACCAGAAAAAATTGGAGTACTGAGAGGTGGTAGTTGTTTGTCTGTGCCTGTGTTCTTTATTTTACCATCAATAATCTCATGGTGTTTTTTCCACCTTACTTCTTTATAAACAGGCATTTTTTCTGTTTCCAAGCTGTTTTCGCCTTTAAGGGCTTTTAATTTCTCTACAATTTCCTGGTTGGTTTTTATAGGAAAGTCCATGCCACATAGATTTATCAGATATTTCCAGTTTGAACTTCTACTGTAGAGATCTTTCATGCAGTTAATGTCTGCCTGCACCCTGCTCCATGAAGCATATACCACACTCTCTAACTGGCTTGAAATAAAGACATTATCAAAACATGAGACTATGCCCTTCACAGCAGTGAAAAAAGATTCTGGAGATTTTTTGTCTACATGAATGCAGTAAAAATTCTGTGGAGCATAGATTGATCTTAGAAGTCTATCAAGCATCTCAATTTTGTGATAAACCACTATTGAGTAAGCAATTGGAAATTCTGCTTCTTCATTGCTGAGAGGTTCCATAATGTATTTCCTAGTCTTGGTGAAGGAGGCACAGTCTGCCGTCATGTTAATATAATCATTTGTTGTTAGCCTGGGGCGTTTCTTAAATGACACTGACAATGCCTCAAGCTTTACCTTTTGTATTTCTTCTATATCCCCCTCAATAATCTTGGTGCAGTTAACATTGCTAATAGGATCTTCTTTTGTTAGCTCTAGATGTCTCCGATTTAAAAAGTCTTCTTTCTGGTTAACTTTCAAAACTGAAATAATTACTAAAATAAGAGTTAGACCCAAGAAAAGCCTGAAGCGCAATTTATGGCAAAACCGTAATTTCCTCTTCAGCATTTCAAATACCAGGTAGCTTCACAGAGCTAAAAAAAAAAAATGTCCTCCCTTCTGCTCATATCAGCATCAACAACTTCAGAAAAAAATTTGTGTTTCTCAGGAATTTGGCGAGTTTGTCAGGGAAATGGAAGGAAAAATCCTAAAAAAAAAAAAAAAAAGAAATATGACTGTCATTCAAAGACTAAAATGTTTCTAAAAAAATTAGTAATTAATAATCACATTGTTATTTAGTGACAGTAAAAAGATGAATAGTTCAGCCTTCTGTTGAAAATCAGAAATTAATGAATAAAATTAGTTTATTTTTCCAGACAAAGACTGGGTAAAGCAGATAGTTTTTTGTGAAACCCTATTTCCACAGTACGAAGACTACAAATCAAAGTTCAGTAAGAAAACAGAGCTGATTCAGCTGCATCTAACAAAATTAAAGTCAGATACTGAGAAGCAAGTATTTCTTGTTAATTCATGCTTCAGAATTTGACAAGAACGTTTTATACCCACTTCAATGTTGACATTGACATTATCATTAAAACTTACTACTTCCTGGATGGTAGTCATACTTTATTTCTCATAATAAAGGAAGGCAATAAACGCAAAGATCCTAAAGCCTTGCAACATTTTTATGTGAGGTACAGTCTCTTCAACATCTTGTGCATGACCTTAGAAATACCACCAGGAAACAGCTGATGAGAATGGGGGGAAATTTGTATAGCAGAGCACCTCAGATTTCAGAGTTGTGAGATCAACTGTTACCGAATTGCTGAAATACCTTTTTAAGGTAAAAGACACTACTTGTCGCCTATACCTCAAACTGACTTGTGTGAAGCCACTGCAAATGCATAAATCTAAGAGCACAGCAGTGATGCATTACCACTGTTTAAACACACCTGTTTTTATGTGAAGATGTGCTGCAAGGTTAAGTAGCAGAAAGATTTCTAGTATGAAAGTTTTATTTTCATCTTTATTTCACAGGCATTTATTTCACTACATCATTTTTGTTTGTTAGCTCTGTTTCCCCTTAAGCACCTTTTTTTCCTGTTTCAGATATTCTGTGAAGGGATCACTGCACAGTTATGCAGCTGCTACAGCTGTAGCTGTTGAGAAAACTGTGGTCTAAACTGTATTACAGAACCGGGTATCTTTTTTTTTTTCTAAGTAGCACCTTAAGTAGGTAAATTGATATTTAGCTGAATATCAAGAACAGGACATCCTTAAACAGCTTACATTGTTACTCAAGTGCCATTTCTATTCACAAATTCACTGCCTAATAACTTAGTGCAGGTTTGAATGTCAACCTATATGGGCAAAGGCCCATATTGTTTTCAGAGAATGTCTTCCAAAATTTGAATCTGTAAGTTAATGAAATATCAAATATTTGAGATATATAAAACTCCTTAAATTTTTGCTATTTTCAAGAAAAAAACAGTGCTTCTGAATAACTTTCTGAACAGCTCTAAGAATAACAGCTACTCAAAAAAACTGATGAGAAACTTTAAGAAAAAGAAGCTTGTACTGCATCCACTGTTCTGCATAAGAATCTCTGGTTTTTTGCCCCCTTTTCTTTAAGCTACCCCAGTGTCGTTTTAGCTTTTAATGCATAAACTGTGGCTTTTAACCTGCTACTTGCACGTCTCAGAATAGGAACCTTTAAGAAATTGAGGCCTGGCATCAGAGTTTTTTTTAGTAATGCTGCCACTGGGATGCACTACACGTTGGGTCCACCACTTTGCCCACAGCACTGCAAACTGAGGAAGCTGACACGTGTAGAAGATGGGGAGAAGGTGCAGATCACTGCACAAATGTCTAGCACAGCCATGAGGATCAGCAGTATTTTAAGTACTATAATCAAGCATTTTGTAACTCAAATTAACAGCAAGCAGAGACCACAAACTAGACCCAAATTTGTGACTAACAGCATCATGATATAAACATCTTAACTACTGTAAAATGTACTTTGTTTTCAGAGTTAAAATTGTAATTATTTTATCCTGCATTTGTAATTTATCTTAAGGAAGGTGGACATTCATTTCCAGTCTGTTTTAAGTGTATAGTGAAGTCAAAATGGAAGAAAATTTAAATTGTAACCCTTAAGGCAAGTAGCCAGGTGAGCTAGTATGCAATTACAGCTGAAAACGTAGAGAGGTACATTTCAAGAATCAGGTCTTGTATACAGAATTGAAAAAAAAATTATAACAAAAATCCCACAATTCCAGCTTTCAGTTTGCAATGTGACATCAAACACAATGACATAAGTCAGAACAAGTTTTAACATGTTTTATAACTTTATCACACAGTTGCTTAGTTGACGTCCTGCTAATTTTGACTGGTAGATCTGATCCAAAAAAATAATATTCATCACATATTAAATTAAAAAAGGAAAGATACAAGCTATGTATGTGATAGTGTCTATTACTGTTTTCTGCCTAATAACTTAAAAGTTAAGACTTTTTTAGAACTTAAAGTGTACTTCAAATACACTTATATTTGTGACACTTTAGGGGATAGAAGTCAGAATACTTTCTTTAAGCTGTTACCACTGCCATTTTATCCTATTCTTAGTTTTTAAAGGACCACTATCATTGAAGAGTAACACACACTCAAGAAGATTACTACCCTCTCATTTTTTTTACAATGCAGGGAAAAAGTCTTAATTGAAAGTGACCATTGTGGTCTTGACCTTCTAAAATTTTCAAAGAATAAAGCTTGCTAAGAAGTCTTTCCTGCTCCAGTTTCAGAACAAAACTTAGTTGAAAGCAGGATAAAGAATCTCTTTCAGAAAGGCCTTGTATACCTAGCTGGGTGCAATTCCTCTGTTGTCATGAGCTCAGAATAATAAGACTCTGCATTTTCATTATACCAAAATGAGAGATCTGCAAACATTTACACATTAAATGGCTCTTAGCTTTACATGGAGATTTTTCCCCCACAGTCAAATTTTTTTTCACTGATGCACTGCCTCCTCTGACAAATTTTAACAGTAAGTTTACTATTTGTTTACACATGCAATTTCTAAGTCCTAAAACTTAATCATATCCCATTCATAAAAACTGACCTTTACAGGGTAAGATTTGGTACCTTTCATCTAATAACGCACATAACATTCTTAACAAGACTAGAATACTCATTAATATAGCTTCAGACTGCATTCAGTAAAGCTTTTAACATCTTTTTCTTTAGCTCTGTGTCGCTTTAGTGTGCACATTTGAGAATACCTGTCGGAGGCAGCACTTTGCACTGTGGGAGAGCCGAGAGAGGTGTGTACAGCCACCAAGAAACAGCTTTATCTGGCAACCTTTGTCTTGCTCTCAACTGAAGTTCAGCTGCAGAAGTTACCTGGCCCACTTCCTCTTTTTACTGCCTCCTACTCAAGTCAGAGTCTGTATTTCTGATGCAGTAGTCATTAAAGGGGGAAACTTATAGCAGTTGCTGGTAGTTTGGGGAGTTAGTACAAAGGCTGAGTTAGTTGCCTGCTTCCCTCTTTCCTGTCAAAATTATTCTTCACTGCTGTCTACAAACTGTACAGTATGATTAAACAAATCCAAGATAATTTCAACTTGATTTCTACTAGAAACTCATGTTCGCCATTTAAACAAACCTTACGGAAAGAAGGATTACTATACCTAATTTACATCTCCATTTATGACACCTCTTCTGTGTCAGAGAGCATATCACTTACTCCTTTGCATCTTAAGTTTGTTTTATGAACAAGTATTAAGCACCTGGCAGTTTGGGAGAGGTCTCGGTAAAAAACAGGTTCTGATTTAACTTTTATACAACTGTAAAGATGCTACTGTAAAACAGCTGATTTTGGTAACAATCTCTTTATCTGGTCACTATATAAATTTGTGTTAACCCTACATGCTAATCTGCCCCATGGAACTGACTGAAATGAGTCAGCAGTAGACTACATGGATATTATGATAAAGGAGCCACAGACAGGACAGAGCAGGGCCCTCCAAGTCCAGCTCAACATATGAGCTTAGATAAATTTGGCTTCCCCCATCCTTAAAAGCAAATACAAAATCCCACAAGAAACCTAGGTTAAAAAAAAAAAAACAAAACAAAAAACCACACTAACCAAACAAAAAACTTTTACAAGATCATACCCCAGCTTGGAAGGAGACCAAAGTTCACATGAAGGTTTTATGCAGACAGGCTGGACTGGAGCTGCCAGTCCTAACAACCAGGATGCTTGTGAGGGCACAGAGCCAGCAGAGCACTGCTACACCAGCCCTGACAAAGGGCACGAGCCTCAATCCAGCATTGTGGACACCAGCCTCTGGCCACCAGCACAGCAGACCCCTTTGGCTGCAGTTTCACAGTGCAACCGGTCTGATATCACGATGTTCTGCTGGTGGAAGGAACAACCCCACTCTCATCTCTGCCAACCACACATCAGGCCAGGAGGGGTACAACAACAGATCCAACCACCTGGGCTCTGGGGAGCTCTCCAACATCAGCTCTCTTGGCTGCCAGCAGGGCCACAAGAGCCCTTGACAGCTCCAACCAGCCCTGATGCGCTCCCTTGTGACCCCATTGCACGCCAGTGATGCAGTGCAGGGCCAGTCTCCAGACCCCACAGTCTGGTCGTGGAGAGTGACAAGGTGATCCAGCCCAACCTCAGCCAGGGAGGTGCTTGATGTCAGGGCTGCCCTCTGCCCACCAATTGCCCCACTCCTAACCAGGCCCTGGCAGACCTGACATGGGGAGACACCAGCCCTGCAGCACCACAGAAATCTCCCCTTGCCATGCCACAGTCCAGCAAACAAAGGCTCTGCGCTGTAGGCTCTTGCTTGGACTGATACAGCTGGGAGTAAGGGATGCATCTTTTCCTGAATGAGGTGAAAAGCAACAGCAACCAGTGTTATGCTAAAGTGGCACCACTCTCTGGGCTATTTACTTTGCCTGAGTTACAGCACCAGTATTTGGAAAACTGGATTCCTGGCACTCCAGGGCCTCCCTCATGCCAGCTCACATTTTCCTCCTCTGTCCTGCCTGAAGCAATTTAGAGAGCAGAGTGAAATAGTAAACTAAGTAAATATTTTTTGTATTTAATCAATTACCAACACATTTTCAAACTCCAGTTTTTCCTCCAAAAAAGTAGTTAGGGCTTGCAGTGACATGGTGCACATGATCCATGTCATGACAAGATGAAAACCATTAGGGGCTGGTGGCATAGGAGTAAAACATAAAAAGCAGTTGTCTTTCAATTTTGGCACTTCTTTCTTCTCTTGTATCAGTGGCAAAACGATTGATGCAACACTTCAAACACTGATTCAGCAGAAGCACTGCAGCCTCCAAAATACATCTTGGGCCAGTATCAGCACCAGAAATTCAGAAGGTCACAAGTACACGGTAAGAAAGTACTCTGGGGCACTTCAGCAGCCTGTACATTTTATCAAAAGCCAGCAAAAAGGCAGGAAAGACCTTAAGAGTTACAAAGCATCACAGAGGCTGGCAGGTGGTCAAAACCAGTTCTAACAAGAACAGGGAAGATGTGATAGGTCTTGTGGGCTTAGCTGCAATGTCCTGGTGTCATGACTCTCTCAGCCTTGTGGGCTGCTCAACTGAAGTTTCCTTAATTTTTCTTCCTATTCTGCTTCCTCTAACAAATACCAGAGGAAGCAGACGGTGATGTTTGCTGTGTTGTAATTGCTTTGGTGACTTCTGACATAAAGGTGCTGTGCAGAAGACCCAGCAAAATGAACATTATGCATAGGCCTCTACTTTATGTCCACAGACACATTAGTTTTAATCAATACTTAACAACAGTTACTTGAAAACTTCCTGGCAGTTGCACTAACATCCTACATCCATGCATGACAACATGAGACTTTTATTTTTACAGAAATGTATTGAAGAAAAGCCAAGTGGAAAATGCAGTAGTGAGTACATCCACCTTCAAAGTAGTACTTGGGACGGGACAGAAGACAAGTAATCATTTTAATGGGTGGAGAGTCAGAGTGAGAGTCAGAAATTACTTATTTTTCTCTGTTCTCACTTTGGAGGAAGGGAAAATATAAGGAAACTTCAGCTACCCCTGAGAACAGTAAGTGATGTTGACCAGATCCTTGCTCTTCTCTTTCCCCATTCAGAAATTCCACCTGAGACACAAACCTTTTCCTCCAAACTACTGAATAAGGCCCTCCACTGAGGGTGGATTTGCTGGAAAGCCCTTGAATTTTACCAAGCCATATCTGGGATGCTTCTGAGCCACAGTTATTACAATTAGCTTGCTTCCATTCCGATTCAGTTATGCAAAACAGTCATTCTGATGAGGAAGCGGTTTTTAAAGCTGTAAGCACCTTGCATGAACACAAACATGCCTAAGCACAAAGACAGACTGAACAGACACAATGCTATTGACAGAGATCTGCCAGACACACAGCAAAGTCATATTTACTCAGCCTCTCCCTGATATCAAGCAGCACAATCTTGAAAGTAGATATGCCTGTAACTGGATCAAAGAATTCATGTTTGTTCCATTAGATAGTTTTCAGTCTTGGAGAAAATGAGAACTGGCCATAAGCTGAGTAGCTGGCTTACCATTAGACTTTATGGGACTCAACTTTGAAATCATGCAGAGACAGCAGCAGGGTTTCATGTGGGTACAGTTGTCTGCAATTGACAACACTCTACAGGAGTAGGGCTTTTCTTTCAGAGCTGCCTAAGAAAATAATAAAAGAGAAAAATGCACTCCCTTTTCATAGAAACCCCTCCACACACATTTCTAGTTCCCTTTTAAACAAAACTCCACAAATTACTAGTACTACTACATTCACCACTACATGGAAATTAAACAGTGAGAGTAGATAAAATTAGATAGCTGGTTTTTTCAGAGATAAAAAAAAAGGATGAAAATAAATCCAAACCCTTGGGTTATTTTTGGAAGGCTTATGTTCAAATGCTAGGAATCTGACACACCAACCTGTGTTTAAAAAAATGAGTAAAACCCCATGAACATACACTCAGTGTAAACTGTAAATTGAAAAAAGTTACTAGCCTTTCTAGTACACCCTTGTACTACTGTATCAAGTAAATCTTTTGCAGAACAGTTCAAAGCCAGATTACTATTTGCATCCTGTCTGTCCTTAGAGGCCCCACAGACAGAGCTAGCGGTAAGAAATTTCAACTAAGGAGAGTAAAGATGTTACAACAAAGTCATTCCGTGACCAGTTCCTACCTCAAGAATTCTGTGACTCTTAGCATGGACAAAAATATATGTTTTACCTCAAGGTAACTAACACTGAAATTACACAGAAATCCCACAACAAAAAGATCACAAAATCTTTAAAGTAATGTCAGCCAATTTAACACCCAGTTAAACTGCTAGGTGTTCATCAAGGTAATTTGGCTACTTCAAAGTAAAATGCTTATCTATTTTTTTGCATAATTCTAAAGTAGGAACTATAATTTCACCAGAAACAAGAGCAGTCACTGCACTCCTCACACTGACCTACAAAATTTTGCTGATCACTGCCTTCGGACAATGGTATATTTCAGAATGGGACATGCTGGCAAGAAAGGTAATCTATAAAAACACAATTCAATCTCATGGCCAAAAGAAGAGGCTGTCAAATTTTTGAGTACTTGGATCCCTCTTCAAGCACAACAAATAAAATATTCTGAGGAGACATTCTTTAGCCCTATGTAGAAGCCAGCATTTTAAAGCCATGCCTACACTTAGAGTTCCTCAGTGAGCTAAAGGATCATTAGTGAGCTTTCTGGGATAACGTATCACAGATGAGGTTTCTGTTTGTTTTATTAAGGTCCTCTAATAGCACCACAATTAACCTGCGTATAATAATGTTTCACAGTGCAAGAAGTGGTGTCCTTGGAGCTATGAAGTAAACCTAATAGTACAAGTTACTTGTACTGTTGGGCATGCTACATTTCTGTGGAACTACCTTTTTTCACTGTTCCTAAGACGGAATTCTAGGTTGGTAAAGTTAGGTGTTCTCAAGAGCAAATTTCCAGAGCTTATAAACCAAATTAAGTGGCAAACTTTTGAATTATGTTGAAAGCCAAAAGAAAACAGAGAGGAGGTTATTATAAAAACAAAATTAAATCTTTTCATGAGACTAGCAGTGGGCTTTTCAATGTAGTAACAATGGTAACAAATTTGAAGAGCAGGATTTTGTTCAGTGAACACCATATTCTCAGCAAAGAGACTGTAAACCTTTTGCTTGTAGGTTCGCCACTGCATTTGGTTTATGCTAGAAAGAAAGGCAGACTTGGCAAAGGTATGTGGGTTTATTAAGCAACTTCTGTCTCCTCTGGGCTCAGGAATGAAGTATTACCCCAGACAACTCAGATTTCATAGGAAAGACACTATGCTGATAACTAACATTTATTATACGCAGAGTAGAAAATCACTGAGGAGAGAAAATATAAGTACTATTTTCTTTTGTATACACATACTTTCAAAAGCAATGTACCATTGTAACTGAGCTCCAACTGGAGCTATAAATACTNGCTATATTTGTCCCCTCTTGTCTCACTACCATTTCTGACTGTCACTCTTGCCAGCTCTGTGGTCACCCACCTCATATTCCATTAAAAATGAAATTTAAAATAGCAGACTTCAAAATGGTAATTCCGTCCTGCTGCCACTCCTCCTCTTTCCCACAAAGAAGACTACTTTTCTGAGCAACACTGAAAGAAGGCAAAGTGCCAGAGCATAACTGAAACTCCTGTCAGGCTTCTTTCAGTCCTCTCACTCAACCTGGGCCACAGAAAACTATTTACAACCTTCTAAACAGTTTCTCAATTGTGAAGGGGAAAAAAAAAAAAAAAAANTATTACCAAAAAAAAAAAAGAAAAAAAAGAAAAAAAAAAAGAAAATAATTACAAGCAAAGAGAAAAGCAGAGACGGGGTTAAAGGGAGAGGAAAGGAGGGGGAAAGCGGGAGGAAGAAGGGGAAAGAGGGGAAAGGAAAGGAAAAAAAGGTATAAAAAAGAGAGAAGGGGAGGGAAGCTTTGGGAAGGGAAGGTCTGGGAAGGGAAGACAGAGGAGAGGGGAGAGAAATAAGGAGAGAGGCACAAAAAATGCGCCTCCCTGTGCTCCAAGGCGGCACCTGCCCGACGATCCTGCCGCTCCTGGAGTAGCGCTGCTTCGCTCCGCAGGATAGAGCGCCTGGGAAGAGCTATGCTTCGGCCCGGCACAGCCGCCACCCGCTCCAGGGCACCCCGCTCCCGGTCCGGCGGCAGCGCCCACCTGCGGGACCGCGCTCGGGGCGGGACGGGACAGCCCCGGGACCCGCAGGGAGCCCAGAGGCGCGGTAGGCCCCCGCCTGCGGCCGGCGCCAGACTGCAGCCCCTGCCCCGGCCTGGCCGCCGCAGAACGGCCCCACGCCTCTCCCGGCACCACCCACCCATCCACACCCTAGTCCGACCCGACCCTCCGCGGGCAGCCGGAATGTCCCGCCCCTGTCTCTCCGCACCACCCCCGCCCCCGTGTTCACCTGGACCGAGCCACGGCTAGCAGCCTTGGCAATGGCCCTTGTTTGTCCTTTTTTCCCCCCCTTTTTTTTAACGCTTCCTCGGTAATGCCAGTAGCGTTGAACCCGCGTAGGACGGGGGCAACTCAAGGCAACAAAGGGCTTTCTTGCTGTCAGGAGGAGACAACACCCACAGGGCATAGCCCCAGACCGCCACACACCCACCGGAGCTGGTGGCCGGGTGCCCCTCTGAGCAAGGGGGCAAGCCACCGCGAAGGTGCTGAGCGGGCTCGGGATTCGTGAGCGGGGACCCGGAGGGGCCGGTCTCCCCAGCCTACCTGGAGCTGGCCTTCTGCACATATGTGGGTTTTAAGTGGGTCAGTGGGGAGAATGGAGAGATGGAAGAGAGGATGGGGTGGGAAGGGACACGGCGTGGATGGGAAGCCGTGCGCGAAACGTGCAGCGATGAAGAGTAAAAATGTGCCTGGACAGAGTCTGAAGATGACTCTGATTTCTTGTTTGCTTTTTCCCACCAAATATCTGTTTGATGACACATACACCAGGGATTTGGAGAACTGTGAAATATGAAGATAGAGCTTCTTATTATTTTACCAAACTACTTAGAAAGAAAACAGAAAATTAATTTCAAGGAACTAGGAAGTTCAAAGAAAGTGTGTACCTCATTAAAAAAATCCCGAGTGCTGCAGCCTGCAGCAGCTTCAACAGTGCTTGTAGAATTCCCCTAAAATCCCTGCACATCAACATTATCTGGAATGCAGCATGATTTGGCAGCTGGAGGCACATCTAATAGACTCTCCTGTCCTTACTTCATGCCAGTTGTGAGCTCCTACTGAAGGGTCCCACATCTGCACGGATCAAGGGGCTGGAAACTGACGCGACAATGAGAAGACTGGGCTTCAAGGCTGTCGCTAGGAGATAGCTGACAGAAGAAGAGGGAATTGCCTCCATCTGTCACCACTTGGATCAACAGCTTATTTTAGGAATAGACTGCAACACCTCAAATCTTCATTATTAGTTGTCAAGAAAATTTTCACTGGATGTATACCCTGTGTGTAGAGAAGTAGTGTATAACTGCATGCTGTCTTGCCAGTCCTGCCTTTTTCCTAACAAGTCTGTGGGGGAAAGGGAGTCTTCTAGTGTATCTGTTATTTATAGGGCTTAACTTCTGGTTTTTTGTGGAGCACCATGCCAAAAAGGCTTTTTGTCTCTAAACACAGCAGAGGCTGGTAACAGGAGAGAGAAATCTGTGGGGAGGGGGCAAGATTTCCTATTAGTTTTTCCCATGAAGAGTAATGTTTTATCACCAGTAATGATCTATCATTAGAGGCAATGACTGCATCCTGTTGGTCTTGCAAATTAGAAAAATAAGAGCATAAATTTAAGTATTTGTGCTCTTGCTAAACCACCTGCAATGCCTCACAGAATTGTAATTGCAGTACAAGCAAATAACAGCAGCGCTGAACGCTCAGTATTCTTAAGAGAGTGAATTGGGTAAGCTTTGGGGGCAGATGTTTGCTCTGATTGTTTTCCATCCCCCCTGCCCTAGTTACTTACACAGCTAAAGATGCAAGAAGCATGTGATGCAAAGTCATCAACCAGAGTTGATGAATATTGGTTAAGAAACAGAAAGTACCTCTAACAAGTACTTCCTGTGGAGAGGGGGGGAAAAAAAAGTTTTTACTGAATGTAGTTATTTCAGGTAGATAGCTGGAGTTAAGAAGTCTTTTATTCTCTAACTCTTGCACTGATAGAAAGTGAAGCTGTCCATAGACTGACATGATTACAGAGGTTGTGATCCTAGGCTGACCATGCTGGCAAAAACTCAGTTGTTTATTGCAGCTTTCTAACATTTCAAGGACCATAAGCGTTTGACTTACGGTTCCTTTCATAGATAGTTTTTGTCAACTGATCCTGAAAGAAAACAGATGAAGTGGGTTTGCACCTGGTTTTCGCTCTTCTAACCTTGAGTCGGCAGCATGAAGATGACAGAGTTCACAAGCTGCCCTCCCTTCCTGCTGTGTGACAGACCACTGACAGATATGACTGTATGGCAGCTATAAAGCAAAATGAAAAGGTTATGTCATTTACAATTTTGGAAGTACTGACAGAAATTAAAACAGTGGAGAAAGCGGAACTTAGGGACAAAATATAGACAAAAGTGAATAAAAAGCAAGTCGCAAATATGGGAAATTTGAAATACATAAATGATTTTGCTGTGAATTTTGATTGGTTGGAATGAAATCAGCTTGAATAGGAGTATTTCATAGATGTAGCAAGACCAAGAATCCAGTGAGAACAAGGCATACAAACAACACTGAGGAAGTTTCAAGAATGGTTTTTTGTGCATGGTTAAACATACATCGTTATGGTGCAGGAGAATACAGCTTAAATATATTTCCACTAGGAGGAGAGCTGCCTTTGTACTTTCTCCAAGTTGATATTAGTATCTCATTTGTAATTTGAAAGCCACCTTCAGGCTTTTAGGCTTTTTCTTGGAAAACATAAAGAATACAAAACATTTTTAAACCCCTTAGATTTTTTTATGCTATGTCAAAAGTTTAAGTTGAAAAGAATTTTTTAAACCTAATGTTTACTGCTAATTCTTGTATATTCTCAATTTTACCAGTTTTAAGGAAGTAAAAGATTCCTTTTCCTGAAAGTAAGACAGTGGTCTAGTGTGTTGTAATGTTAACTGAGTTTTTGTGTCTTACAAGTAAATATCTGTTTCTTGTGGTAGTTCAGACCTAGCTTTAGGAATATGCAAGATCCTAATATATACATATATAACCTCAGATGGACAGAGGATCTTAACCTCAGGTTTGAATCCTGCTAGGGCTTGCAGGTTTCTCAACAAAGAGACTGTGATTTTACTACATTAGCCTTCTGTAAGGAAAGAGTTGGTACAATCCAGAAATTTATATTATCTTTTCTGGAAACATACCTAGTAACATTTGTTTTTGTTGTACATTTAAGAGATGTTGTTGCCCTAGATTCCCCATACTGCTGGTGAGATACCTGAATAGGGTTAAAAAGCGATCTCAGCTTGCAGATGAACTCTTGAAAGCTGAGCCTCTGCATAAGTCAGAGGTGGGGGTGGAGAAATGCAAACACCATGTGCTGAAATAAAAGGTCTGAAGAAGATGATGACAGCTGCTGAAACCACTTAAACACAACACATTGTCTGACAGAAGGAAGGCACCTTGACCCATTTCAGAAAATAAAGAACAATACATCTGAAGCACATTGTAGCATTCTTCTCTTAAGAACAAAGTGTCTTCTGGTATGAGTGAGTACTAATTTGTAGGAATGAGCATGTCTTATGCCTAAAGTTAATAAGGGAAGGTAATATTTTCTTCCTCAGACTATGTGTAATACATATTAGAGATATTCTTTTATTTTAGCTGTTGTGTGTTTACACAGAATTTTCATACTTTTTGAGAAACAATTTTTTCAGATAAGTTTAAAATGAGTTTAATATGAATGAACTATGTCAGTACTGCATGATCAAGGACATCCTGGGACAAATTCTTTCCTGGACGCTGGCTGGCAGTTAGTACTAATTACAGAATCAAAAACTGTGTGGAGTGGATTGCAGGCCTGAGTTGCCAGAATTAACTGTAAAACATATACTGGGTAAAATAGGGGCCTCTCAGTGTACCATTGTGGTGGGTTTGACCTTGGCTTGCTGCCAGATGCCTGCCCCACTCTCTTGCTTTACTTCCTTCATGGAACAGGGTGAGAAAATTAAATGGAAAAGCTTATGGGTTGGAATAAAGACAAGGACATTACCTAGCAATTACCATCATGGTCAAAACAGATTCCACCTGGGAAAGATTAATTTACTGTCAATTAAAAATAGAGTGGAATGGTGAGAAAAAAACCCAAACAGACAAAACTATAACCACCTTCCCCTTAGACCCTCTGGCTTCTTCTCAGGCTCAACTTCACCTCCTTATTCTGACTTTGAGTTCTTTCTCCCTGAGTGGTGCAGGGGCAGGAGGTGAGAGCATTGAGATCAGTCCATAATTGCTCCTCTCTGCCACTCCTTCATCCTGGTGTTGTTCCCTTCCATGTCCCTCTAAGGGATACAGTCCTTCAGAAATTGTTGCGATGTGGTTCCTTTCCACAGGATTCTGTCCTTCAGGACATACTGCTCCAGCATGGCTTCCTGCCCTGGGCAGCTGCTCCTGCCAGGATCTTGCACGGCCAATCCACTATCTGCAGCTGCCTTCAAAATGCATCCTGCTCCAGAATGGGATCTTCCATTGGATGCATGTGGGTATCTGCTCAACTGTGGTCATCCATGGCATGACCCATGGATGTAGCGGGACAACCTGTTACACTGTGTTGTTCTCCAGACTGCTGCAGTGGAATCTCTTCTCCAGCATCTGGAGCACCTCCTCCTCTTCCTTCTCCACGGGCATTGGTGTCTGCAGGGCTATTTCTTCCGTTTTTCTCACTCTTCTCTCTCACAGCTGCTATACAGTGGTTGTTACACTTTTTAAAATACATTATCACAGAGGTGTGACCAGTATTAGAATCATAGAACCATAGAATTAACTGGGTTGGAAGAGACCTCTGAGATCATCAGGTCCAACCCTTGTTCCACTGCCACTGTGATTCCTAGATCATGGCACTCAGTGCCACGTCCAACCTCATCTTAAAAACCTCCAGGGA
>VYXB01003814.1:182053-195574 GCA_013397135.1 Pachyramphus minor
TGGATCCCATCTGGTCCCATGGACTTGTGTGGATCCAGGTGGCTCAGAAAGTCACTGACTATTTCCTCCTGGAACACAGGGGGTTTATTTGGCTTCCTGTCCCTGTCTACCAGCTCCAGAGGCCAGTTGTCCTGAGAGCCACCTGTCCTAGTGGTGAAAACCGAGGCAAAGAAGGTGTTAAGTACCTCAGCCTTGTCCTCATCCCTGTTAACTATGTTTCCCTGCAAGTCCGACAAGGAATAGAGGTTTTCCTTGCCACTCCTTTTGTTATTAATGTATTTATAGAAGCGCTTTTTGTTATCCCTAACAGAAGTGGCCAAATTGACTTCAAATTGCGCTTTTGTCTCTCTAATTTTCTTTCTGCACAGGCGTTTACCCACAGGCTCAGCTTTGGCCAGCAGTGGGTCCATTTTAGAGCTGTCTAGAACCAGCTGTGTCCTGTATATGGCATCCCTTGACCTCTTCTCACAGACAGAAGGGCTTCCCCCTGCAGGCCCCACCTCATCCCACCCACTTTGCCAAGTAATCCAAATCAAAGCATTTAGGTTATTTTTTGTTACTCTGATCCAGCTAAAAAGTGTGACTTGCTGATTGCACTGAAAATGTGAGAAGCTTGGCGTTAGCATGTCTGCCGGAGGAATGAATGTCCCCTCCTGCTGGCTGCTTTGGCAAAAGTGGTGAAAGATCAGCCTCGTGTAGCCTGGCAAAGCCAGTACTTTGACCATAAGGAGAAACAGTGAAAGTCCTCGCAAGACACTAAAAAATGAGACAAACTTGAAGCTTTCAAACTATTTCAGATTTTATTTGTGAAGAGTATCAATTGTCTTACAAATTCCCTTTTCCCAAAGTAATAATAAATCAATACCAATATTATGTATACAAATGTAAATACATATGTACATACATACATACATACATGGAGACATACGTGTATGTATACACCAGGAATTCTGAACTAATGTCCTCTACACTTTCGAGACATTCCATGAATTTCAGAGCCTGGTCACACAATTGCTTAAAAGGTGATCAGACTGCAGACTTCTGCTGAAAGAACTGCAGGCTGTGTATCTGCAGTGCTCTGCTCAAGCCCTTCCTTTGACTGTCTGTTGACTGTTTCAGAACTCAGTTTTCCCAGTAAAGTTTGTTTCATTTCTCCTTCTCTTTGTTGAAGGTGGTCTGTTATTACAGCTGCAAGGTGGGTTGATCCCGGCTCAATGCCAGGTGCCCACCAGAGCTGCTCCATCAATTCCCTTCCTCAGTTGGACAGGGGAGAGAAAAAAAATATAACAGAAAGCTTGTGGGTCAAGGTAAGGGCAAGGAGATGTCACTCAGCAATTACTCTCACAGGCAAAACAGACCCAACTTGGGGAAATAAGTTTATTACCAATCTCAAGTTAAGGAGAAATAAAACTAAATCATAAAAACACCTTTAGCCCCACCTCTCCCTTTTTCCCAGGATCAACATCACTCCTGATTTTCTCTACCTCCTCTCCACAAGTGGCACATGGGGATGGGGAATGCAGGCTGTGTTCAATTCATCATGTATTTTTTCTGCCATTCCTTCCTTCTCAAGGGGAGGACTCCTCACACTCTTCTCTGCTCCAGCGTGGGGTCCCTGCCATGGGAGACAGTACTCCATGAACTTCTCTAGTGTGGGTCCTTCCCACAGTCAGCAGTCCTTCACAAACTGCTCCAGTATGTGTCCCTTCCACAGGATGCAGTCCTTCAGGAAGAGACTGCTCCAGCATGGGTCACTGTGGGGTCACAAGTTCTGCCAGCAAACCTGCTCCAGCATATGCGCCTTTCCGTGGGGTCACAGCCTCCTTCAGGCATCCAACTGCTCTGACATTGGGTCCTCCATAGACTGCATCATAGGGTGGTCTCCATGGGTTGCAAGCAAGAGCTGCCTCACCATGGTCTGTACCAGGGCTGCAGGGGAACCTCAGCTCTGGTGCCTGGAGCACCTCCTCTCCATCCTTCTCCACTGATCTTGGTGTCTGCAGGGCTGCTTCTCTCACATACTTTTACTCCTCTGACTGCAATTGCTCCTGCACAGCAAAGTTTCCTCTTCTCAAATATGCTATCCCAGAGGCACTGTCTCTGTCAATAACGGACCCAGCCTTGACCAGCAATGGGTTGATCTTGGAGCTACCTGGCACTGGCTCTGTCAAACATGGGGGAAGGTTCTAGCAGTTTCTCAAAAATATACTCCTGCAGCCCCCCTGCTACCAAAACCTTGCCATGCAAACCCAATACAAGCTGTGAGAACAATTCCACAATAAACTGGTTTATATCCTCTTGTGCTCATGTTTTGCTAGTTAAACATCTATTTTCTTTCCACTACGAATGGTAAACTCATGTGATCTTATATCACATGAGCAGCACCTTTGATTAAGTTATAATATTTTTACAATGACAGTATTTTTTTGCCAGTTGTTATACAAGCTGGTAGTGCTAAGCTTCTTATATGCATTTTCCTGATATCACAGACTTCAGGCTTGTTAGTAAAACATATATAGCTAATATGATTTCATGTTATATTGTCCAGTGTAGCTACTTGTAGACAGGATTAAAAAAGAATTCTATGTCAACACTTTTTTCTGGCATACCCAAACATTAATGCCAGCTTAAGACTGTGAATCTAAAGTGCCTTTCTATGTTATTTATATGTACAGCATTAACTTCTTGCCTTACTTTGTTTTTTCTTTATCATCAAGATTTCAAAGCTGACTTATAATTTCCATGTATTGCTTTCTTTGTGACATTTTGTCTAATTTCTGTGAAAAAGACAGTACTTCTATTATTTCTGTATTTTCTTTCAGTTAGACTTTCCCTGTATCTTATCTGTTATTGTGGGTTCCTGTTTTATAGCAGTGTTGGTCTGCTGGCATAAGCTGAAAATTTTTCAAAAGGATTTCAATTTTAAGGATTTTTTTTTTTTAACAAAATTCACTCTGTTGGAAATAGAATGTCCATCTCTGTCCCTCTGAGCAGTCAGTCTCCACACAAGACATTCATAGAAGTAATGTATATGTGATTCCTGAGAAATTGCACAACAGTATTAAATCTGAACACATGAATTTTCCAATACTTCTTTGGGGGTTCTTTTCTATTATGGAAATGGAGCAATTTTATCAAAAAGATGGATGTTGTTGGGTTGTGTATTTTACTGTACCTTACACAGTCTTTCACAGTGCCCTTTCTAAACTCGTCCTGTTGATTTTGCAGACTTAATTTTCCAAATCTGCCTTGTTTCTTTATGCTTCCACGATTTAGTGTTTCGTCACATAGTCCATTATTTTTCTCCCCTGGAGGGTACATGTGGGGTCCTAATTACAGACTAGTCAATTTGCATTCTGCAATTCGCCACACCTTTTTTTTTCCCCCCTAAGTTTAAATCTGGGTCTCATGTAAACGTTTCATTCAGGTTGGAGTGTTTCATGTTTGTGACAGATAGATGCTGAACAACAGGTTCCCTAAGATCTTAAGACTGCCTATAAAATTGAGATCTCTTGTAAGAACTTTTTAAGTTACTTCTTCATACATAATACCTTTTAACAGTTTCATACTTTCTAGGTCAAGAATACTTAGTATGTTTCCTTAGTACATCTGATAAATATGTAGTTTCACTTATATATCAATTAATAAAGTAATCTCAAGTACCCAGGATAAAACAAGTTTCTTCTTGTCGTGGTTTGACACCAGCTGGGAACCAGCCCCCATCCAGCTGCTTGCTTACTCCCTCACAGCAAGATGGGTGAGAGGATCAGAAAGCTAAAGGTGAGAAAACTCATGGGTTGAGATAAGGACAGTTTAATAGGTAAAGCAAAAACTGTGCATAAAAGCAAAACAAAACCAGGAATTCCCTCCTTCCCATGGGCAGGCTGGTGTTCAGCCATTCCCAGGAAAGCAGGGCCCCATCATGACGAATGGTGACTTGGGAAGATCAAATGCCATCACTCCAAACATTGGTTCTCTTTTCCTTGCTTATAGGTCGAGCATGATGCCATATGATCTGGGATATTCCTTGGGTCAGTTGGAATCATCTGTCTCAGCTGTGTCCCCTTCCAACTCATTGAGCATCCCTAGCCTGAACACTGGGAGTGAGGAGCAGAAAAGCTCTTGACACTGTGTAAGTGCTGCTCAGCAGTAATGAAAACATCCCTGAGTTATCAACACTGTTTCCAGCACAAATCCAAAGCACAGCCCTGTACAAGCCAGTGTGAAAAAAAAAAACCCCACACTTCTTATAGGTTTCTTTCCCAGAAGCTCCATTAAACCTTCCTGAGGGACAAACTTCCTGCTGGATGTCCTTGATTTTTTTTCCGTTGGTCCTTCAATTTCTAAGCCTTGCCTTATAATGTAGTGTTCATAGGTGGTGGTGTTTTGTGGCTAATTTTAAAAAACAAAACAATCAAAAAAGCAGGAAGTGTTTCTCTCTTGATGATGAGTTACATGTAAGAAGCTTGTGAGAAAGAAAGGGTTTAATTTCTTGTTATCAGTACTAAGTCCACAATAGTAGCTTTGTTATCTTAAAAGTTTTTCAGTCCTCAAAATAATGAAAGAATGAAACTTTTGAAAAATAGCACACCATTTCCTTGTAAGAAGTCCAGAGGGATCTTTTGCTGATGGCAACCTATTGAAACTGTGAAACAACTCTATATAAAAAAGGGTTTATTTATGTAAAATGAACAAACACACAAAGAAACAAACAAGCCTGACTTACAAGCAAAATTCAGGTGTTTGCACTATAATGTAGAAAGGTTTAGTAGGGCAAAATATTAAAACCAAATATTTTTTGTTTGCTGGCACATACCTAAAAATCATCTCTGTAGCTTGGCTAGGAAGTCAGATTGTTGCCACCCTGAAGAAAACCATTTTTTCCTCAAGATCTACATATGAAGATTTGAACTACATCCTCAAAGAGACTGTGTTGTCCAGCACAAAAGACTTGTGACTCAAATATCTTCATGTAATCAATCTATTTGACGTTCTATTTACTCTTAAAGTTGTTTGACCTGTTGATTGGCTGCTAGCTATATCTTAGCATGGTGTTCACCAAAACAGCCTGGAAATCAATGGACTTAGTTTTGGTTTACCATCAAAGAAACCATCCCGTACTCTGAGACAGCACTTTCTTCTCCATGTTGACTAAAGTAAGGAAAATGAAGATCATAAGCAAGACAATATATTCAACATGTTCAAGCAGACACCAGCAAGCTGTAGTGATAACAGAGAAAACCATTCAAGCAAATCACCATTTTTTTCAATAATTTGATGTAAAAAAGCTACTCTGTGAGAAGACCTGTAGTCTGTTATTTTCTAGTGCTAAGTAAGAAAAGGAATGACAAATAAATAGAGGCTATCTCCATCTGAAAAGCTGTACTTAAGTAAATACAAAGTTTTTCTAACATTGTAACTTGAAAATGTGCCTTTGCAAAAATGTGTTCCTAATACAAACTGAGAGGAAAGAGGATTTGATGTATAGATTTTCTGGTATCTATAGTTTTTGAATTAAATACCTAGGGCAATTATTTCTTCTGTTAAGTGCTTTTAGGTTTACTGATTAAATGTCCTGCATAGATGTAGAGATTGCAGAGTTGCCGTCATTGACATGACTATCCACATCTTTTGCAACCTTTGCTTCTTACAGCCACCTTCTAACTAATCTTTCAAGATATGTTCAAGACAATTTATGGTCTGGGCCCAAAACATATTCACTTAGAGCTCAGAGTGAAGTTGAGTGTTGACAATTTTGTTTCTCTGGCATAGTGCTGCAGTATGAAGAAGTGTAATGTATTGCTAGACCGTTCTGGGAAACTACTCTGCTGTTCTCACAAAGAGAAAGAAACTCTCTCCTATGTTAAAAGATTAAAAAAAATATTCCCACCACAGCTATATATTGCACATTCTAATTGTGAAGAGGTATAAAATGAAGTAGCAGATGTTAATCATATTGGTTATTGCTGAACATACTCAGGATTTGCTAATAAAGCAAGTACACATTAAAGGAGCTTTTCTGTATGAAACATGATTCTTCAGAAATTGGTTCAGGACCAAGAGTTGATTGAATAAAAATCACTAGATATAATACCAAATAATGCACAGGAAATATTTACCTTAACTTTGGGATTTCTGAATAAAAATCACTTAGGTTTTTTTACCAGTTTAGAACTTAATATAATCCATATTCCTGGCTAAGGTATACATGGACAACTCGACAAATCAGAGGACTGGGCAATCACCAACCATATGAATTTTAACAAGGGCAAGTGCCAGATTATGCATCTGGAATGAGGCAACCTGGATGGGTGGGCAGACTGGGAAATGAAAGCCTGCAGAGTAGCCCTACCAAAAGGGACCTGGGGGTCCTGGCTGATGGCAAGGAATATGAGTCAGCAGTGCCCTGGCAGCCAGGAGGGACAACCATGTCCTGGCAGGCATGAGGCAAAGCATTGCCAGCTGGTTGAGGGAGGGGATTTTCCTGCTCTGCTCTGCACTGGTGTGGCCTCACCTTGAATGTTGTGTGCAGTTTTGGGCACTGCAATATAGGAAAGATATTAAGCTCTTAGAAAGTGTCCAAAGGAGGGTAATGAAGATGGCGAAGGGCCTTGAGGGGAAGTCCTGTGAGGAACAGCTGAGGTCACTTGGTGTGTTCAGCCTGAAGAAGGGGAGACTGAGGGGAAACCTCATAGCAGTCTATGGCTTCCTCACAAGGGAAAGCAGGGGCACACTGATGTCTTCTCTGTGGTGAACAGTGATAGAACCGTAGAAAACAGCATGAGTCTGTGTTAGGGGAGGTTCAGTTTAGATATTAGGGAAAGCTTCTTTGCCCAGTGTGGTGGTTGTGTACTGGAACATGCCCGGCAGGGAAATGGTCACAGCACTAAGCCTAGTAGAGTTTGCTTGTTTGTTTCTTTGTTTCTAAATTTGACATTTTGGAGGATTATGAGTTGCCAGTTGAGGAGTGATGTGGAGAGTGAGCTGCCAGGAACAGGGCAGTGGAGAACTGGAAGGCTAGAAATAGCATAACTGTATTTGCTAATGCTGTGTTATTTCACAGCCTCTTGTCAAAGATTTTTCAGAATATATCAAACTTCTAGGTCATTTGACATTAGGTTAGCAAGTTTCCTGACAACACCAAGCTTGTGGTGTGGTCACTCCACCGGAAGGAAGGGATGCCCTCCAGAGGGACTTACAGAGGCTTCAGAGGTGAGTCTGCACAAACCTTATGAAGTTCAACAAAGCCAAGCCCAAGGTGTGGCACCTGGATAGGGGCAATATCAAGCACAAATACAGGCTGGGAGGAGAATGGATTGAGAGCAGCCTTGAGGAGGACTTCGGTGTGTTAGCTGATGAGAAATTCCAACTGTATCCTGGGCTACATCAAAAGCAGTGCAATCAGCAGATTGAGGGAGATGATTCTGCCCTTCTACTCTGCTGTTACAAGACCCCATCTGGAGTGCTGTGTCCAGCTCTGGGGTCCCCAACACAAAGCATGGACTTGTTGGAGCAAATACAGGGGAGGGCCACTAAGATCATCAAAGGGCTTCAGCACTTCTCCTATAAATAAGAAGTTGAGAGACTTGGTGTTGATCAGACTAGAGAAGAGAAGGCTCTGTGGAGACCTTATAGCAGCCTTCCGGTTCCTAAAGGGGGCTTATAAAAAAGGGAGAGAGTGAGTTTTAATATGGGTATGTAGTGATAGGACAGGGGGTAATGGCTTTAAATTGTTGATACATACTAGATCTAAGAAAGAAATTCTTTACTGTGAGGCTGGTGAGGTGGTGGAACAGGTTGCCCAGAGAAGTTGTGAGTGCTCCATCCGTGGAAGTGTTCAATGCCAGGTTGGACAGGGCTCTGAGTAACCTGGTCTACTGGAAGGTGTCTCTGCCCATGATGGGGGTGTTGGAACTAGAGGATCTTTAAGGTCCATTTCAACCCAAACTATTACATGATCCTATGTTCTTCCAAAAGGCAACAGGTTCAGAAACCTATATTCTGGTTTACAGGCCTACTATGGGCTGTAAAATATTAAATATTTGGCATAAGAACAAATATGCAGTTCAAAACATATGTTTGTACAGATTCTCTTCCATGGCTTGATTTCTCTGTAAAAGAAGAAAATCTTAGTTTGCTTAGGTTTTTTTATACTCTCTATATCAAACAAAACAGTTTGAATGCTTTTGTGTCACCTTCTTATCTCTAGAGACAGTTGAATTCAGTTGTCTGATGTGAGAAAATATCAATCTGAAAACTAAACAGATTGTTTCTTCTCTCCTGTGGAAGAAGGAAGTGGAAGATCATTCAAACCACCCCACAATATGATGCTCTTTTTCACTCACAAGTAAATATTTTGCAATATTTCAAAATATTTATTCCATGGTAGTACATTCTGGTTGCCAAGTACAAGTGCAAGTACAGGGCTGACAACAGTTATGAATCTCTGGTTTATTTTTTTAGGCAACATTATTTTTTTAAATCTGTCTGATGCTATAATGAAAAATACTGCATTTGGGAGATAATTAGTTCTGTAAGGTAAAGCAAGCTTTAATGAACCTTCTGCTCAACCTGTTTTGTAGCACAAATTATGGGTTCCCACTGCTATTTCTTTGCCAAGGTAAATAGTGTGGGGCAAAATGTGCAATCCAAGTACAGGAGGGAGGGATATTAATAATGTGGAAAAACTGGTTAGAACATCTCCACATGAATCTAGTACTTAGTTAGATGAGCTGTTTTGAACCTCTGCAGCTCAGTTTTTTTCAGATACTCCCGAAAAAGTAAGTGGAATAGGAGATGCCCTAAAATAATCCTGGGGTTTTGTTTGGTTTTATTTGATTTGGTTTGGTGGGGGACTTTTTTTATTGTGGGGATTTTTTTGTGGGGGTAGAGGAAGGAGTAATTTTCAATTATAATTCCCAATGAGAAAAACAAGTTTTTAATTTCTGATGCGTGCAACTTAACTGGGAGAATTGAAGAAGTAACACATAATGCTTCCATGATGTAATTAATTTAGCAACAAACATACCAGCTAGCTGCATAATTCAGAGCAAGTCCTGTATTACTTCTGGGATTCTTCTTTGTATATGTGTTTTGTGTTCATAGCTTTCGTTTGACTAAGCAAATGGGTAGCCTAGCCCCTAGCCATGCTCACTGGCAAGGGCAAGTGACTGCAGTCTGCCCATAGTGAAGCAATTTTTGGGAGGCTGATGTAGAGTAACCGTTCTATTCACAGCACTGATGAGTCTGGCACAGGTTGCTTGCAGGATTACCAGGATGTGTGCATAGCAAATGGAATGTAGCCTGAAAATCAACTGTGGAAATTACAGCTAACACTTACCCTCATTGTTGTGCAAATATTTCCTCTGTTAAGAAAACACAAGGTCAAATAGCATGTATGGAGAAGGATCTCTTTGCAGTGGCAGACATGAGTGATGACTAGGGCTATTTCACAGAACCATAGAATATGTTGAGTTGGAAGGGTCCCACAACGATCATCAAGTCCAATCCTTAGCCCTCCACAGGATGATCACCAGGAGTCACACGATGTGCCTGAGCATATCACCCAAGCACTTCCTGAACTCTGTCAGGCTTGGTGCTGTGACCACTTCCCTGGGGAGCCTGTTCCAGTGCCCAACCACCCTCTGGGTGAAGAACCTTTTTCTAATATCCAACCTAAACCTCTCCTGACTCAACTTCAGGCCACTCCCTTGGGTCCTGTCACTGGTCACCACAGAGAAAAGACCAGTGCCTGCCCCTCCTCTTTCCCTCACAAGGAAGTTGTGACTGCAGTGAGGTTTCCCCTCAGTCCCCTCTTCTTCAGGCTGAACACACCAAGTGTGTGTTCATCATACTGCTTCCCTTCGCCATCTTCATTGTCCTCCTTTGGACACTTTCTAAGAGCTTTCTTATTCTTATATCAAAACTGCACACAATATTCAACATAAGGCTGCACCAGTGCAGAGCAGAGCCGGATAATCACCTCCTATTTCGTCAGTAGGCAACAGAAGGAAGATGATTGCTAAATGAAAGAGTGGTTGCCTTATATAGATGGCAGTGCTGTCACAAACACAGCCACTCTTCACAACAAGCATCACCTATTGGTGACAGCAGGAGTATTATAAACTACAGATTCCTTCTAGCAATGAAATACTTTCACCAGAATCTTTCTTACTTGCTCAGCCATTGCTTACAGTGTGATCAAGGCTGGAACAGCACGCCCAGGGAAGCAAAAAAGAAAATTATCTTAAAAACTGGTAATCGGCATGCAGAGAAAAATATTACACCTATTTCCTTTATAACCTCCTCACTGCAATGTCAGTCACTAGGACAATAACTTTCATCTTCTGCTCTTTCTGATGTTACTGTATGTGTAAAAAAGCTTTGTCCTATGTAGGTTGAACACTAACAAAACCTTTTCAGCTTTCTACAAAGAGAATAGAGGTGAGGGCCTATCCAGGTTATTCCTGGACATAAAAAACCAAATTGCCTCCCATTGGGG
Organism: Pachyramphus minor; assembly: GCA_013397135.1. Taxonomy (NCBI): domain Eukaryota; kingdom Metazoa; phylum Chordata; class Aves; order Passeriformes; family Tyrannidae; genus Pachyramphus; species Pachyramphus minor. The sequence goes on from VYXB01003814.1 coordinate 192,555, forward strand.
TGATACATCTCTTATGGTTTTGAGAGGTTACTGTTATTCACAGCACTTCCATGAATTAATTCAGTGGTCACTTGTTCAATATTTTATTCTTCATGCCATTATGATTTTGCAATAAAACAACTGTTTTGACAAACCGGTTTACTTTCTTTTGTAAAGTCTTCCCAAACTCATGAAGTTTCATAAACATCAAATATCTGCTCCTTTTATCTCTGTACTCGTTCCCATTTAACCTATGCCTTCTATTTTTCCCCATGAAGAGCAGAAATTAAGAGTCCAGTAGTATTAAGTTCTAGGTCAGAAAATATTTTAGTATATAATTTTTGCTTGCTTTCCAACTCACCAGAAACACAAATTATGCAGATTCACCAAAATCTGAAATGAAATTATTTCTAGTATTTCTTCAATTTAATGAGCTGAAAAATCTGTCTCATTGTTTGTGGCATTCTTAGCAGACCTCAGCTAACTACCTCCTGTAACACATGGTTACTATTTACACACCATTTCAGCAGGAATGCTGTCCAGACATAGCTTGACAGGAATCCCCAAGCTGTCTAACACCTTCCCACCTGCAAGGCATTGCACAGGTCATGACAATACAGTAAACATCTCCTAACGTACATCACTGAGATCCCGAGTCTTGTTCTTCTACATTTCATTGTGGGATTTCCTCGTAGCAATCTGTGTTGATTGTTGAGAAATTCAAGGTATTTTGGAGCAGAGACTCTCAAACATGTGAGAATCTCATTTAGTTATCTTCAAGGTAGTAAATTGCCTGAGATGCCTTCCCCTGTATTACTTTTCTTGTGGTGCCAAAGCCTCTGTTGGTAGCATTCCCCCGAAGATTGTGCCAAACCATTGGCTATGTTGTACTTTTCCTTTTGTAGAAGATTAGAAATTTAAATCAAAGGTTTTAATTGCTTTTATAATATGGGATTGACTGGTTACAAACATTTTGATCCGGGCCAGCTGTGACTGGAAAAAAAACATATTGATACACACCTGACATTCAGATGACCATCATTATGATCCAATTTAATTAGGTCTAGTTAGGTCACAGTTATTTAATCTAAGATATCTATTAAATATTTTTTGAAAATGGACAAATAGGGAGGGGTTTAAAATGCATTTAAAGGCTTGTTAAAAAAGGAAAGCTTGGTTTATTCAGGAGGATTAAAATTTTGAGAATTTTGAGCACTAAACACGAAGCAGGTCCACATGGCACAATACAATGCTGTGCAGAGAAAAGAGGAAGCTAGTTGAAAGCAGTGCTGCACATTTTCAAGAAGCTAGTTGAGTCTTTGGTGTGGAGAAAAGGCAGTAGAGAGAGAAATAGTGATTCAAAAGCTGAATGAATTTTTGAACACATAAACTTTCAAAAAGCATGAAGATTTATGCCTTTATGTTATATTTCTGTAACATATGAAATTAATCAGTAAGTAATCAAACAAGTTTTGTCTCTCCTACATAGTTTAGTACCATACAAATGGCAGTTGCTAGAATGATCTGTCATTACCAGAAGATGTTCAGTAGATAGTATCATCTATCCCTTATTATGCAGACATTAACCATACCTGTTGCTTCACTGTAATCTAACCCAGTCTTGGTATCATTAAAGTTCAGGTACTTCTCCTAGGAGAAATACCTAGGTCTATTTAACTAGAACAAAACTTCACACTGTTAAAAATAATAAAGAAAAAGAAAAAAAACACCACTTCTGTGTTTTCTTATTCCAGCCTAAAAACCAGAAAAAATACTTTCAAAGCAGGTATTGTTAGACATTCTTACAAGAGTGCTTAGTACGTATCTTTGATTTCATCACCTGGGTTCAACACACCAATAGTAAGGAGTGCCAGAGTGTCCTTGAATTGAACTCCTGAATCAATGAGAGTTTTGTCACTCTGGGAGTGGAAACTTCCAAGAAGCTGGATAAAATGTTACTAGGTTTACTACATGGCATTTTTTTCTCTGAGTCAGCTCCTGAATATTTCACTGAGCCTAGTGTAACCAGAATTTCCAGTCTGGCTAGAATATCCCAGTATCCAACAGACATGGGTTTGCTATTTTTCCATATCAGATGGAGGGAAACAGGATATTCCTGCTCTCACCTTAAGCCCTGCATAGAAATGCAGGCTTTTACAGCACGAGAGCAGGAGACAGGACTTGGCACAGGGCTATGATGTGATACAAGTCTCATGTTTTACTGCAAAACAATAGGAACAGAATATGTTCTGCAGTGCAATAAATATTGGTTAGTATGATGAGTCCACAAAGCTTATATTCAATCAAGTAACCTGACATGGGCCCTACACATAACACATACCCTGTTTTTTTTATTCTGGTTTCTATGGCTGTATATATATCCTAGGGAAAAAATATAAATGCTTTCCACTAACAACAATAACTGTAGGTAAAGTAGTATAAGGAGGGAAGAGAAGTTCCTCCCTAGCTGCCTGAAATAGCACCTGAATTTTCTCACTGCAAGTAGGAACTATCAAACTGTTCTTCTGTTGACTGACAATGCTAGCAGACATGCTCATCACTAAAATTTGATGACGCTTTTGGAAGAAGCATGTCTATTAACTCTACTAAATTTTAATAGAATTAAGTACTCTAAATTTTAGTTAACTAAATTCTAGTCGTTCAAGATCCCCCCTCTCCAATATGAACTAGATATATTTAATAACAAAAGGAAACCAAGGACATAGTATCAAGGAGGGCTAATGTTTAAGCTGGATCACAGCTACCCATCATGAAGACTGACAAAAATTAAAAACGTTATTTGACGGAATGAGACAGAAGTTGTTGGTTAAAATTCTGTGAAGTTACTTAAACATGTAGTTCTTAAAACAAATAGTTCCCTGAATTAGTATTTCTCAAGGTCTTCTTGGTGACTGAGATTGTAAACCTTTTGCCCAAACCTACAGACGCTGAAAAAGAATTCCCTTCATGCCATCTTGTGGATGTCACAAGAACATCAACCTTTGTTTTGAAAAGATGGATTCGTTAACAAAAAAAAAAAA
>VYXB01003814.1:195752-208619 GCA_013397135.1 Pachyramphus minor
AAAAAAAAAAAAAAAAAAAAAAAAAAAAAAAGAAAAAACAGAAAAACAAAAAAAACGGGTGGGGAGGAGGGGAAAGAACACAAATATGTATGTCCTTAAATACGAACCTTCATTACTATCAGGAAGTTTTGGAAAACAGCGTGGGTTTTTTTGTTTTTATTTCTTCTGCTTCGGCTGAAATAAAGTAGCAATTCTAGTGGCCGAGGGGTCACACTGTCAACCGTTAATGGCCTGTCCTTAGTTAGGCAACTAGGCAATGACTTCCAGATTTGGACTTGGTTCTGTTTCAGCTTGATCCTTTTTTGTAACAAAATGCTCTGCTCTCAGTTTTCACCAATGTTTGCTGTGCACTGAAGCCTCCACAGGCCCGCCCGCTCGCGCTCCGCCCGAGGCCGCTTTCCCGGCGCACTGGGCATGCGGGGCGGACAGGTCCATTGCGGAGGGCCGGCAGGCGCCGCCGGAGAGCCGTATGGATAGAAAGCAGGAGCGCCCTGCTCGATCCTCCCCTGTGGGAGGAGGGAGTGCCCCGCGCGAAGCGGTGGCGGCGCAGTGCGGCGGCCTTGGTCCGGGGCTGCTGGCGGCTCTGCCCTGCGCCATGAGGCACCTGCCATACTTCTGCCGCGGGGAGGTGGTGAAGGGTTTCGGCAGGGGCTCCAAGGAACTGGGCATCCCCACCGGTGAGCGGGGCGGAGGTGACACCTCCCGGGAAGGGCACGGGAGGGGTGTCCGCCGCGCTCGGTTGGGCCCGGCGATGGGTCCGCATGGAGTCCCGGGCGCGCTCTCTCCGGCGACAGCCCGGGCCGGGGTTCTGCAGCCAGGCCCTATCGGGCCCCGAGCGCAGCCGGACCCGCACCCGCATCGTGCTCCTGCCCGGCAGGGTGCGGGAGCGCCGTGACTAAGCTCGCCTGAGCCCGGGAACAGCCGGGCTGCCCTGCACTGCTGCCCTATTGTCGTGACTTGCCTTCCTGAAAACAGCCCTCCTTGCATTGTGCCGTATCAGCCTTTTCCTGAGGCTTTTTTTATCTCCTGCATTGCTTAGAGTTTTGCACTCTCCTTTGTGTTATTCCCCGCCCCCGGTCTGTTAAGAGGTTTCTCTGAACCTTGGTTTTTGTTCCTTTATTTATCTAGCGATCGTTATGGTGGTGTACAGGATGTAGATAAGTGATCACATGCACGGTTCTATAGCAGCTTGAAAAAATATCCGGTCTCATAAATCTTAGAACAAGAAAGGGAGCAGTATTGAGAATCGCTTTAAGGAGAAAAGGTCAAGGGGAATAAAGCAGAGGTTACAACAGAGTAGGTGGGATGGGCCTAAAGCGAATGTATTTACCTATTGCTTATCTTTGTCGGTTGTCTGAATGCCTTAAACAGCGGCTGAAGTCAGCAGTCATGTTGCACTAATGGCAGCAGATGTGAAACTCTACGAGACCACTCTCGTGGTGCTGGATTTCTGACAACATCGGTTACTGGCAACATTTCACATTTTTCTCTTGATTACCTATAAGTGCTTTGTTGATATTGGGGAATAGGGAAGGTAGGTCATTGTTTGTGAGCTTTAATAAAAATTCAGTAAATGTATATTTTAAATCAACTTCGTGTCTTCCATGAAGGTATTTACTCACCTGGTAAATAGAAGTAGGATAGTAATTTTGAAAGAACGTTAAATTCAATCAGAGGGGAATTTCAGTTTGCTATAATTATGTATTTTTCAAAGAAAATCAGAGAAATCCACCGATGTCTCCAAAAGGCAACTCATACCAGATTGACAAGTGATTAAATAATAATTGCATTTATTTTTACATATTTTATTTCATAACTATTTTACTAATACTAATAAGTAAATAGTTCTAGGATGCTATTTTGTATTGCAGAAGAACCTTGAGTTTTTTAATTTATCTTTCACGATATTCAAGCTATGATAGTTATTCTAAAGGTGAAATGCATCCTGACTGGATATATGACATGTTTATTAGTTATTATTGAAGAAGAGAAAGTGAATTATAAAATACAGTACATGTAAAAGATGTAATACCTCTGGTATTGCCACAGGGGCTGAATTTTATGAAGCTGTTTTATACTTTACCAAATGGCATGTTCCATTATTCTCATCATCACTGGTGTTATGTTTGTATATAGTAACGTAGGCAGAGTTTGACTTTTCATATTTGAAGGTCCTGTTACGTCCTTGACTTCCACAGTCACTCACACTTTACACTTTCTAAAATTTTTGCAGCTAACTTTTCTGAGCAAGTGGTTGAAAGCTTCCCATCTGATATCTCTACTGGTATATACTATGGATGGGCCTGTGTTGGCAACGGAGATGTGCATAAAATGGTTTTGAGCATAGGATGGAATCCTTTCTATAGGAATACTAAGAAATCAGTGGTAAGAATTTTGCTTTGTGAGAGACTTTTATTGTAACACATGAGCCAGATGTTGAATTTTAATAAGGTTAGCAGAATTTGATTCATAAATGAGATCTAGGAATTTGCTCTTAGAAATGCATTTGGTATCTATATGATATTTATATTCTATAAAGAATATACTCTATCCCCAGAGTATAGAGATGTAGGTGGTTAAAGTTTAATTTCTTCTTTCTTTTCCACTATTTCTTAATTACTTCTAAAATAAAAGTATAACACTACTTGAAATGATGGTTACTTGAGTTGTTGATAAATGCATTGAATTTACCACTTATGAGAGCCCTAGCATGAGCTGCAACATACTAATAATCTATAGTTTTCTGCAGTGTATCTGCTTTTCAAATAAGAGATGTTGGAGCATCTTAATTTTTAATGATTTCTTATTAATTCTTCTCTTAAATTATGGAATCCATAAATGAGGTGATGTGGCTTGATATACAGAATAAATATTTGAAGGTATGTAGTAATAGGATGGAGAAATTAAAATTCTGAGCTGTGATTTTCTTGCTGTCAGGTGCTGGTGCTTTCCCTGAGTCTTGCAGAGCTCTGTTTTATTTATTGAAAACAATTTTGTTTGGGCATGAATCTCTGCTATTAAGTGTTTGCCTTAGGCAATTGTATACTCTTAAAAATTTTTGCAGATAAGTTTTCTGAGGAAGTAGTTAAAAACTTCCCATATGATAGCTCTGCTGGTATATGCTGTGGATTGGCCTATTTCGAAGAGGCAGGTGTGAATAAAATGTTTTTGAGTGTAAGGTGGAACTGTGTCTCAGCCTGCACTTGTTCTTGAATTTTATCATTAAGTTCCCATGTGAGCTACTTGTAAAAGCTCTCCTTAAGCCAACTGCTTCAATCAAAATCTTCATAGTTATTTGGATGCATCAACTTGATGATGAAACATTAAGCTTTGTTTGTGATTTTCTGCCTTGGAAATATTGCCTCTGAGAAGTGGTGAAGCGTTTCTCCTGAGTAATGTCTCTCTGGTTTGGTTTGATGGTTTTTTGTTTGGTTTTTTTTTTTCCCCTTTTTGGCTATCAGAATATTCTTTAAGTGAGTAGTTTTTTTAAATTTCATGCAAAGTGCAGTTATTCTTCATAACGTAAACAAAAGCTCTAGTGTTTTAATCTTGCATTGTGCATGCTAAACTAAATGTCCTTTTTATTGTTATCTGTTGAGGAAAATTTGAATGATGGATATGAGCTCTACATGCTTACAGAGAGGGAAAGAAACTCATAAGTTCATAATAAATGCCCACTTATTTCTCTTCCTTTAGGAAACACATATTATCCACACCTTCAAGGAAGACTTTTATGGAGAAATTCTTAGTATAGTCATAGTTGGATATATTCGACCGGAAAAAAACTTTGATTCCTTAGGTCAGTATTGGAGGTCTCCCTCAAACTAATCTCTTTTATGTCTTACTGATGCAAGTTCTGTGTCTTCCCTATCTCTCCTTCCATTATGAGATGTTTTATCTATTAACCTTTGAAATGTCAGTAAAATGTTTTCATTATCTAAAGAACCCCAAACCATACCCCCACATCTTCTACTAGAAAACTCTTTTTCAGTCACTTGTCTGTGGAGTAATTTTAAAATCAAGGACTTGTTCTAAAAGCATCAGTTGAATGTGTTAATTTCTTTTTTAAATGCAGCTCTATTAGTATTGAAACAGAACTGCTAAAGTCTTGTGGTAAAGCAAGAGAGTAGTACTTGTAACAAGTAAAAAAGCCATTCTGTCATGTTTAAAAAACCAAAAGAATTCTGCCTTTAGACCTCATAATTATGTTCTACTTCTGTGAGTGTTTTTTGATTTTTGTGGTACTCCATGTTTTCACTTTATACTGTGTTCAAAATTCAGACCAACTTTTAAATATCTCTGTTCTTTTCTTTTTCAGAGGCACTCATTTCAGCAATTCAGGAAGACATTGAAGAAGCAAAAAGACAGCTAGATTTACCAGAGCATCTTAAACTCAAAGAAGATAACTTCTTTCATCTGGCAGAAGGCAAAATAGTAAACAACCACTGAGAAAACCAATGCAGTTTTTTATTTGCTAGTTTGAACTTTTTCTTATTTTCCTCCCCTGACGTGGAGCCTTTACATTTGCACTGCTTTCATAGGTACTTTTTTGTCATATGTCTGCTAGGTAACTGAGATTGGAACCAATCGTACCAGATGATTTCAGTTCTCTTTAGTTAATCCAACATTAACCCAGTCATGCAAGAGGACTAGAAGGCTGTAAATTCTGTATCCCAAAGTTACCAGTTGTTCAGAAATTGCAGCACATTCAGAACATGACCAAAGTTAATTGTAACCCTAGGGTATGGATAATTCCGTTAATGAAGAATATCTGGTTTTAACATAGAGAATGTTATTCCAGCTTCTTTTCTGTTTTATGCCATTCTTAGATCTGGATTTTAGCTTAGGAAATTTTGCTGTTGATTGAAATTTCCTCTGGTTAGATATGATTAGGTAACAATAGCAAGATTAATTCTCTATAGGTCTTATTTTTTATATACTACATCGCTGTCATGGTTTAAGCTCTTGTTTTAATTAAAATTATTTATCTTAGGTTTATTTGAAATGAAGGAAGTCACTGCTGCTTATTATATTACTGAAATCTGAGCTATACTTTTTCATATTTACTTATGACAACATATGTACATATGTACAACATATGTACATATGACAACACATGACCCGTGTAATTTACTTTCGGGGAGGTGTTACACTTACTTTCAGGAACAGAATGACTGTGAAAGTTGATAAACTGTAAAAGTTCAGAGGCACAAGATGCAGAAAAAATATAACAAGGTTTCTGGTCCTTGGGCCTTAAGGGAAAATAGGAAGTGAGAGGCAAATTTGCATTTTATATGCTGCTGGTATTATGAGAAAATGGGGAAAATCTTGAGGTTTTTCACTGCACTGTCAATAAAATGTCTGACTTCAAGGTTGGCATTATTGTAAGGCACAGAAAAATCTCATTAATGCTCTGCACTAAGTGCAGGTAAGAGCCAAAGTTTTGGCTGACCAAGTAGATGAGTACACAAATGAAAGCCATTGGGGATTGATTGCATAAATATATCAACATTGTAGTGGATATTCATGATTTATTGCAAGTAGTTGCAGGTAGTCCTACTCTGAATTGCAGGAATACAAGTGGGGATTGGAATAGATGGTCTCAGAAGCTCCCTTCCAACCCTAACTATTCTGTGATTCTGTGATAGGTAAATGGAGGGAGTACTGTCAGAATTGATAGTAATTTGGAAAATATTTCTCAAAGTATGTAATGTGTATGCCAAATCTACTCTTATTTTACTCTGATAAATTTTTCTATCCCCTGCTTGGTGAATGGAAGCAGGTAAGCTGCAATGACTTTGTCATGATCATAATCTTCTGACATCTGCCTGTGATGTGTCTTGAACATATTCTGAAATTCTAAATGATTCTGTGAATGTGTCTCAGCTGTGGTTTTCTGAACTACCATGTACCATGTACAATATGGAATGCACAATTTCTGTATTGAAATGTAATGAATTTACTCCTTGTCCTGTCCTATTATGGTCCTATCCTAGTATGGTCTTAAGCTCTGCCAGGGAAAAATTAAGTTGGATGTTGGGAAGCAATTTCTTACAGAGAGAGAAATCAGACATTGGAATGGGCTGCCCAGGGAGGTTGTGGGTTCACTGTCCCTGGAAGTTTTTGAGATGACACTGGATGTGGCACTTGGTGCCATAGTCTAATAAGCATGGCAGTGTTGGGTTGGACTTGATGATCTCAGAGGTTTATTCCAACCCAGTTGATTCTATGATTCTATTCAAATCCTACTTTTCACTCTGAGGTTTAAGAGAGTTTTAATAAGGTAGCTGTTTGGGTCTTTGTGGGGGGTGCTGTCAGGATGATAGTTTCACTTCATATTGTTTAAAATTTTAGCCAGTGTCATAGGCTATTGTTAGGGAAGAGGTCAAGAGGTCTTGAGGAAGTCAAGGACTTGTATTTGTTCTTTAGGACTTCAGAAGAAACGTGATTTCATTTAAATAAATTGTCCACCAGTGCTGGTGATAGCAGAGTTGATAGATTCAGTACAGAATTGGAGGAGAGGGACATGGGACAGCAGTTATCAGCCATTAGGTATACTTTCTTTTAAAGGAGAACAGAAATGATTTAGTGGACTTTTACTATTTAATATGTTGGAAACTGTATTTCCAAAAAGTCTGTAAAATTGTCTTACAAGGGTGACTGTTGGAATTTTTTACATTTTAAAATGGACGGATGAAGGGAGAATTACTTTTTTTTTGCAAAGAGTTTATGCGTTCTTCAGGTTGTGTTAGTGTTAAAATCATATATTTTACTACTCTTTTTAGAGAATAAGCAAAAGCCACAATAGTCAACAAAGTGTGTTGTCAAGAATAGGTTGTTGTTCACGGTGGTACTGTAGTTAAACACTCATAGCTGCCTCTAAAATTGTTTTTTTTGCCAATAATGTCATGTGTCAGTTGTGGAAACCGTGGTGCCTTAAGCTGGTTGTCCGAATAGTAGTCTTCTGTATCTGCTAATAAATGCTACTAGCAAAAAATAGTTCCACCGTTTGGTTTTAGAACTACTGTACTATGGATAGAGAACGGTGACAAAGGGAAAACTTCAAAGACTTGATTTGCTCTCAAATCCTAGCTGAGGTGTGATATATGAATACACTGAACTAATAAACTGCTCTTTATGTGTATGTCTTTAAATTAGAGAAAATGTTATTACATTCATTTGGCTGAGTATACCTGTCTGTATTATTTAAGAGAAAATGTTATATATTGTGGTGTAAGCGCAGTGCCTAATTCCTAGAACAGTATAAAATTTATGAGGGGTTATATTTTTGTATTAAGTACGAATAATTGTATTTATTTTAGTTGAGGTTACTACACTGTACCAATTACTAAAGGAACTGTAATTGACAAAATTATCCTTCTTGTCTTGGGTTTCCTTTCCTTTGCCATTCCTTGCAGTGTTAGTGGTCTGGGTTTTGTGCAAAGCTTTGTAGGGGTGACTGCCTAAAATGTTGAACTGATGGAAGAGTACTGGGATATTGTTCAACCTTCCTATTGTGTCTGAAAATTGGCCCCACCCTGGGGACTTCAGTGCATCAGGAGCTAGAGCCTTAGAATTCACAGCCTGAAACCCCTGAACTGGTTTTTCAGAGCGTTTTTAAAAGCTACTTGTTCCTTTTAGGATTCAGGTAGAAGGAGCTGCATTCTTCTGGTTCTGCTTCAACTGTCAAACATTCATCAAAGATTTATCTTCTGCTTCTGAAGGAGACTCTTAAAACACATTATAATGGCTCTGGCTTTAGGACAAAAATTCTCATACTTCCACACTTGGCAACTGTTTACATGTAAACCTTTATATAACCTCTTTGTAGCATCGCTGAAGTTACGTCAAGAAAGAGTGTAAACCTTTGGAGTGGTATATGTGGTAAGGATTGCTTTTATTATGTCACATGTTGTGGATTCTTCAGTGTAGACTGATATCTGTCAGAAAACATGCTTTTGACAACAGACTGCCCAGACTAGAGATACGGATTTAAGAGTGAGAAACCCCCAAGCACCTGTATTGTTCAGGACTTTTCTGTAGCACTCAGTACTGCAACTTCCAAGCATCTGGATTTTTCTACTAGTTTTCTTCTGGAACGAAATCAATATTAAAACCGTCTACAATGTACTTCACTTCCTTTCTGGCAAAACCTAAGAATAGAGTCATGGAAGAGGAAATTTTTTTCCTATATGCATACACTCCATTGGAAAGAGAAAGGTTGAAGAACTCTGATAGCTGACATTTCCTTTTGAAATCAAATTACTGGATTACATGAGAGGTGACTGGATGGTAAAACTGTACAGGAGATGTGAATTTGCCTGGCCATTTTGAAGGAGCATTATTAATAAGAGGTAATTGTCTAGGAGGGAAAAATTGCAACTAGTTAAATAAGAGCTCAGGGCTTGGGAAACTCCAAGAATAAACGAGAATAGCAAAGAAAGGATTCCAGGGTATGGAAAGGAGAAAACAGAAAAAGGCTTAAGTGCCTGTCATTGGGTTTCTAAATGTATTTCTTTCATCTTTCTTGGGATGGTGGCTGGAAGAAGGCGAGAGGATAGAGAGAAGCGTTGGCTTTGTGGTAAAGGATTTGTGGATTTGAATTTCTTTAGGTATTTTTTCAGGACAGTGTAAAAAGCATAGACACAATAAGTCTATAAAGTGGAAAGCAGTATCTCAAATTCTTTTGTGCTGAATTTTTTGTGTGTTTCTTATTGGTTTCCTTCATTGTACTGTTTTCTGTGAACTTTCTCCAGAGGTGTTCATGACTAGTGAAAAATTCCTTCTGAGTCAGTAGCTCTTGGACAAATGGCCTTTTACAAAATTTGACTCTTCTTAGTCTCTCTGTGCACTCTCAGCAGGTAGTTGTAACTGGCAACACCATAGAACTGATAGGACTCTCTAGGTATCTAGTTTGGGCATCTATTTTTAAAATGCCACTTGAAAAAAAAATCTTCTCCCAGCTCTCTTCCTCATATTGGGTCCTTCTGGTATTATCTGTCAGTTAGTTGTTGCTCTCTCAAGAAGACTCCTTCAAGGCAGTTTTCTGCCGTGTTGTAAACATGGACATTTTCGTCCTACCCATGTGGCATAAAATCATGCAGTCTTCCTGCTGCGTCTCAGGAGCAAGCTTCTCATCTGAGCTGTCGTTGTAATCCTGCACTGCTTTTCTGGGAGAAAACAAGATACTAGTATGGCTTCTCTCCTTCTTTCCTGCAGCTGATAAATATGAAACATATTTGTAAAGTCCTGCCCAAACCAAAGAAAGACCCCTGGAAAGAACTGACATTTGAAAAGAATTCAGAGCTCTTCATTTTTGTGAGTGCATACTCAGAAATGTAATTTTGTTCGAATCTTACTTGCATTAAGGCAGGCCAAATTATATTAAGAAACAGATTTTATTTTTAGAATGCTTTTTTATTATATTGGGAGGGTTTTTAAATTTATTTTCTGTTGTTTGTTTGTTTGTTTGTCTTTTGGGTTTTTGTTTGGGGTGTTTTTTATGTGTGTGTAGGCTTTTTTAACTATTAAAAGTTAATACATCTCTCCATATACAAAAGTTTTAGTAAAATGATGCTGTTAGTTGGAGCACTCTTAAACAAAACACTTACTACATTCATTTCTTGTAGGGATTTAAGACTGCTTAGCTTTACCTTGGGTTATGTCTTTGAGATTTTATAAGAATTTGCTTATATAAACCACTAACAGAAATAAAGCATAATGTTAGTCCAAACAAGGGTAGGATAGCAGGATATCACAATAGTCTTTTTCAACTTCACAATTTGAATTTATTTTTCATTCTTTTTGTTTCATCTTTTGTTTTCTCTGTAGAACTCTTAATGATAAGAGCTTAAGTTGGAGTAACAGATCAGATGTACCTTTCCAAGTAATCTTACTATGTTGCTTTTGATAAATATAAACCCTTATTTTGACCTTTTTAATCTGTCACGTGGTTTTATATTTCTCTTTGTTACTGAAGGTGCAATGATTAAGTCCTAAGTGGATTCCATGGAATTCTTTAAAATTTACAGCGGAGCCATGAGGTCTTTAGGAGTATCTGATACACAAAAAATCCACTAAGGAATTATGGCATAAAAATTAGTCTTTCTTGCATTGAATTCCTTTGTAGAGATAAGTGATTAACATCTCTAGAGCTGTTTATTATTGGAAATGTGAAGGAACTATTGTAAGGCTCCGTCTCTTAGCCATCTCACCATACTGACAGTAAATAACAGCACTTTCATGATGGTTTTGTGCAATGTCTTTGTTGTTTTGCCGCAAGGGGCCATAAAGAGCATCCTGTTCTGTAGGATTATGTATTTAGGTAATGCAAAAAATATGACATTGTTGTGTCCCTTGAAAGTAAATTACCCACTGAGTATTTATTCCCTTTAGCATAGTTTCAAAGTGCTGAACCATTTAAAAGATAATTGGAAATTTGTGTTGTTAGTGCTCTCTGCTTATTTTAGTTCTCTGTGGCCCAGGAAGATCATAAAAAGGACAAAAGTTTTTTGCCAGTGTACTTTCCAACTGTATTTCACTTTGCAGTAAATCCAAACGCTGTGTTTGTGATTAAATGGTATTTAAAACCACCGGAATTAAGATTACTTACGTGTTGATGATGTATAGAATATTTCAGATATTTTTCATTCAAACAACAGAGTTACTTGGTGGTCATGTCATAAATGCAATTCCACTGGAAAAGATTATGAGGAAAAACATTGGCTTGGAGGAGCACAGTGCACCAGATGATATCAACAAAGAAAATCTGTGAAACAGCATTGTATTATGAATTGTTTTGCAACAATTCCACAGGAGTAAACTACTGGCACCCCATCCCAGTGCCATTAGATAAATAGCCCATCCTGTTTATCTCTTCATGTTTTCATAGTGATTAGCATGGTTCTTGGTAAATGTGTTAGGGCACGTTTGAATGGGTGTTCGTAATAGTATTGGCAAATGATTTGCTCTCTACAGGATGGACAGAAATATATCTCTTAAACCAATGTACATTTAGAGTGCTGCCTAAAAACCTGCGTGTAAAGCTTTAGAAAGAATATGTTTTTAGAAACTATGCCCCTCTCATGATCTGTGTTGGCTGAAATCTTGAGCTTAGCATGCTAGAAAATTATTAAATACAGTGCAATAATTTTGTAAGAAAGGCAGCATAGCAGAACATCTATAAAGTAGTGAAGAGTTCTCTAAATTAATAACTTCCATCCTATTCAAAGGTTATCTTCTTCATTGTCTCCCAGGAGACAATATATATATTGAACTGTTGCCATCTTATCCCGTATCTTCATCTCCAGTCTCAATCACTTGATGTTCTTGAAGTAGTTGCTCAAGAAAAGGCTTTGGATTGATTCACAGCTTCTCATACTCACCTTAATGAAAGCTGTGGCTTTGCCTTGCTGTATTCTCCAGATCTGTGTAATGGTTCCAACAAAAAGGAAAAGCAAAATCAGCTGGTAAGAAAGTAAGTGGTTTGGGTTTTGCTCTTTGATGGTAGACTGTATCATAATACACAGTCATCTGATAACATCAATTAAAACCCCAAAACTTATGTGAGGTCAAGTAGGAGGGGTCTTTTTTCTAAATGAGCTGGTAGAGCATATAGGCCAGTGTAAAATTTTTAGTATGTCAGAGATACTGCCTTACCCTTCTGATAGTACAGTTGTGGTATAAGGCTAAAGACAAAGGAGGTTGGTAGGACAGCTAAGGGGTTTTTTATTAGATTAAGGATAGCCAGAAACAGAGAAGCTAACAGGGTGACAAACACAACTTAATTCTACCTGTAGGCTAGAAACACAAAACACTCAGAAATACTCACACTTTGGCATCTAGAAAAAATTGAAGACTGGTGGTGCGGCCTGAGTCTGCTTTTCCCAGTTCTATCAGTTTGGTTTAATAAACACATTTCTTCACTCTACAAATCTTTTATGTGCAAGATGCTATAGCTATTTGAAAGTCAGTGAGGTGATTTTTATATGATGGTGCTGAATGCTATCCATTAAAATGGGTACTTTCCAATCAACTGTTTTATGAAAAGCAAGGGTATTTAAAAAACATTTGTAAGTAAGAGAAGGCGGGATCTCCCATATCAGCTGCAAGTAAAACCCTGCCTATTCTGATGATGGAGTAGAGATAATATGTCGTGTGCCTTTAGCTCAGCAGCACTGAGCTCTTTTTTGCTTTTCGTTTTTAAATGTCAGCCTAGTCAGTCATAAAGCCCTTAAATGCCAGTACTGCTCTTCAAGAAGGTCCTACTTTGAGTTTTTTGTTGTAGTCAGAGCAATCTGGGCTGTCTGCCCAGTCAAAGTTATAGCAGGGTGGGCAGCAACCTTCTTTACTGTGGCATGTTAGCTGGAGGAGTAAAATTAATGATGTTGCAAAATAAGCCATCTTTAACTCTGACATGAACATTCTAGATTATTCAAACTGTGTTCAATAGTTAAAAGTTTGGTGTGCAAATCTGTCATAGGTTTAATGAAGAAAAGGAACTTAGTTTTTCTCCCTTCCCCCTGCCCCTCTGAGGGAGGGAGGCTTGGTTTGTCTGGGGTGGGGGGGGGTGGTACTTAACTAGCACAAAAGAACTGGCTGACCAGGTAGCATTCCAAGCTGATGGCTTTCTTTTGTCTGTGGGGGAAGGGGAAAGAACTTTTTTCTTCCCTCCCCGGGGACACCACACACTTTGGCTGGTGGCCTGAACGCAGCTAGGGGTGGGTTGAGGAAAAGCTCCAAGATTTGCTTTCCTGCTGCTTGGCTGCCTGGCCCAGTTTTGCCTCCAACCCTGTTTCTGCTCCAAAGCCTGGGACCGGTTTTGGACTTCATTGGAAAGGAGTTGTCTTGGGGAGGAGGTAGTTTTGG